>KZ559592.1:0-106271 GCA_002850765.1 Aspergillus taichungensis
CCGACTAAAGGAGGGCTGCACAATAGACGGAAGGAAAAAAAGAAAAAAAAAAAAAAAAAAAAAAATAGAAGGAAGGCAACACAAGTACCCCAGATAGGAACGAGCAGGGGGGTTTAAAGTGGCGGAGGGGCTGGAACTGGCGATCACGTACCATGCAGCGAAAGAAAAATGGAGGATCTGTCGGATCGTTGTCCGTTGAGAGAGAGGGAGAGAGGAAGAGTGAGAGTGAAAGATGAGACAGAGAGGATGTTATGTCCGAGTGGGAGGAGAGAAGAGGAAGAAAGAAAGACAAGAGGAAGTAAGAGAGAGAGAGAGAGAGAGAGCGAGAGAGAAAGTGAAACACAGCCGACGGTGGGAGATGTTTCAGGTAAACTCGCGCTCAATTCGGGCGGGAATCACAATCTAACCTTTTCCTCTCATCAGCCACTCTCAGTCAATCCACTCCAAGCAATCAATATCATTCAATAATGGAATTGAAGTATATATATGATCGAGATACAACGACAGATCATCATCTTGAATTACCTTTTGAACGGGTATCGATTGCGCTGACCCATATATTAATAGAATCGACCGACTGCTATCCATGGAAACTCAACTCTCAGACCATCCAGAGTGGGGTTCCTGACTACCAACGAGATCGCATCATCTCTGGGGCAGTGAAGTAAAGGATCAGGAAGAGTGGGATCTGCTAAATATGGTTGAGTACGACGAATACGAGTCCAGATCACGTCGGACAGAGCTCAGACTCTTACTGTCAGATAACTAACGAGCGAACTAGGGAAGATGGCGACAATCCGGATCGACAGACGCTCCTGATCATCTCACTCGTCGAAATACTAAACGAAAGAAACTAAATAAACCCGGTCGAGAACACCTGTTCGATTCTATATACAGGCAGAAGATTCTGTATGTACTGACTGCTATGTCCAACACGGTAGTAAGTAACCCTTTATGTCCCCCAACGCCAGCAGATGTATAGGTATAATGTGGGACCATCCCATATATGCAGATGCATGTGAAGTCGCCAATATGTATAAAATGATGCAACAATGCCTTTCCGTTCCCCTTAATTCTTCTTAATGAACCAGTTATACTTCAAACGAGGAGAGGACTGGTCCTCACGTCTCCAGCGACTGGTGGATCACGCTCGTCCGGTAAGTTTCACTCCGCTGGATCAACTCCTGGTGCGTGCCCTGCTCCACGCACCGGCCCTCCTCAATCAGGTAGATCTGGTCCGCGCGGTGGATCGTGTTCAGCCGGTGCGCAATCGCGATGATGGTCGTCCGCCCGGCGAGCGTCGCGAGCGCCTCCTGGATGCGCTTCTCGGACTCGACATCCAGCGCACTGGTCGATTCGTCCAGCAGGAGCATGCGCGGCTTGCGCACCAGCGCGCGTGCGATCGAGAGCCGCTGTCGCTGTCCACCCGAGAACTGCTTCCCGTCGTGGCTGCACATGGTCTCATACCCCTGGGGCAGCGCCATGATGACATCGTGGATGTTGGCCATCCGGCAAGCCTCCTCGATCTCTGCCTGCGACGGCTCGTGTCCGGGGCAGGCGCCCAGCCCGATGTTGAACGCCACCGACCCCTCGAAGAGAACGTTCTCCTGCGGCACTAGCGCGATGTCGTCGCGGAATTCGGTGCCAAACTGCCGGGTGATGTCCACCCCGTCGATGAGGACGGACCCCGCATTGGGTCGGTAGAACCGCTCCAGCATCGAGAAAGTGGTCGACTTGCCCGACCCACTCGGTCCGACCAGCGCGCAGAACTGGCCCGGCTGGATGGTGAGGCTGAGACCCCTCAGGATTGGCTGTTCCGGCCGCGAAGGATAGGTGAAATGCACCCCCCGCAGCTCCGCCCCAATAGCGGTGTCCGAAGTCCGCTTGTGCGCGGGGCTCGAGTGTTCCTCCGCGTCCTGCGCCTGCGCGGCCGCTTTCTCCTCCAGCAGGGTGCCGGCAGGCTGGAAGCTGCCCGAGGTTCCCGGCGCCAACTCATCCTCCGCAGAGCGGGTGGTGAGCAGGTTGACGATATTCGTCGAGGCGACACGTGCTTTCGAGATGTCAGGCGCGAGCGCAAACATCTGCCCGCAAGATTGCGTGCTGAACAGCAAAGCCGGCAGGACGATGAAGAACTGCGTCTGCGAATAGCGGTTCTCGGCAATCTGACGCGATCCCCACCAGTACGCGAGAGCGTAGACCAAGTTGCTGATGCTGAACGCCAGCGCCAGCCAGACGTTCCCGGAAGCGATGGCCTTCATGGTCTCGCGGTAGGGCTTCTGCAGCGCACGGCCGAACACCTCGTACGATTGCTTCTCCAGGGAGAAGGCGGACACGGCGCGGATGTTATCCACGGCTTCGACCGTGATGGCTGTCGCCTTGGCGAAGGCTTTTTGATGTCGTTCGGCGAACTTGGCCTGGACGCGCAGCTTCATCATACCCGCGACGAGCAGAACCGGAATGGTCGGGAACAAGACGATGGCAATCCTCCACGCGATCGCGAAGGAGACCACCAGGCCAGCCACCAGGTTCACGGCCGTAGCGAGGAGCAATCCGATCGTCGACCCGGTAATACCGCTTAGCGCGGAGGCATCGCCAGTGATGTGAGTGATCAGGGTTCCAGGGCTGCGATCGTCCTCGCCATGCCACTGTTGGGTCTGGCCGAGGAGAGATCGCAGCGACAGGATGCGGATCCGGTACAGAATCTTGTCAGCGGCCCAGCCAAAAGCTGCGCCACCGACCACGTTCGCGGAGAAAACCACCAAAGCGAGGACGAAAAACAGCAGTCCGTACAAGTTTCCGTCGTGGCTGATGGCTTCCGGAGTCCGGCAGGGACTCAGACTACCGACGGTATGACCGAACACAACAGCCTCAGCCGAGTAACTTCCACCGATAATGCAGGACATGCCCAGACCCAAAAAGATCATGCCCAGATTGGACCTCACGAGCGAGAACGTGTATTTGGCGGAAAACCACCCGGACCGTTTCTGCTTCTTCTTCTTCTTCTGATCGCCGTCCTTGGACCCCGGCGGCGAGTCTCCGCCCACCACCGTGTCCTCCGTGACCTCAGACCCGCTCACCCCGACCAACGCTTCCTTCTCGTCCGCAGGCTCGCTCGTCTTCGCGGCTAGCGTCCTCTCGTCGCGGATCAAATCCTCGGGAATGGCCGCATCCTCCATGCTCAGCTTGCCCAGGTTCTGCAGGCGCACCATCTCAGCATACACGCCGCCCCGAGCAACCAGTTCCGCATGGGACCCTTCCTCGGAGACCTGGCCGCTCTTGACGACCACGATCTTATGGGCGTCCTTGGCGGTGGCGAGGCGGTGCGCAATGGAGACGGTAGTTACGCGCTCAGACACCTTAGCCAAGGCAGCCTGGATCAGCTGCTCGCTGGTCGAATCCAGCGCAGCGGTCGCCTCGTCGAGGATGAGCAGGCAGGGCTCCCGAACCAGAGCACGGGCGAGGGCAATTCGTTGCTTCTGACCACCGCTCATCTGGTTCCCGGCGGTGCCAACACTGGTCGACAGACCATGCGGCAGGCTTTCAATGAAGTTAAGCGCATTGGCACTGGAAGCCGCCTGTCGGACGAGCTCGACGACCTCAGCGACGCAGGCATCGTGATCGGCAAGCGCGTCGCGTTCTGACGCACCGCCCCTGACCTTCTCGGCCATTTCAGACAGACTCGAGTCCAGGATACAAGGGGCCAGTCGCCGGTGTCGTTCCACCGAGGACGAAACAAGGCCGTACGCGATATTCTCCAAGATAGACCGATCGAGCAGCGACGGCTCCTGCTGGACGAATCCGATGTTCCCCCGCAGGTACCCAACGTTGAGGTCCTTGAAGTTCTTGTCGCCGATCATGACGTCGCCCGAATCGGGGTCGTAAAAGCGCTCCAGCAGGGCAACCACCGTCGACTTTCCGCCGCCCGAGGGTCCGACAATGGCGGTGTGTTTCTTCGGCGGGATGGCGCAGCTCAGCCCCTTCAGGACGGGGGCGTCCGGACGCGCGGGGTACGTGAAGTGGACGTCCCGGAGCGTGATCTCCTCTTCTCCGAAGATGGCCGATTTGTCCCCGTTGTCTGCGGTGCCGTCGATCCGAGACGGGCGCTCGATCACCTTGAGCAGGCGCTCGGAAGCACCGGCCGCCTGCGCGAACACGTGGATGAACGGAGCCACCTGACTCAGAATGAACGAGGCATCGATGAGGACAAAGATCACGGTGTAGACAGCACCGACGGAGACGCCATTGTTGTCGTTGGCCACCGAGTCCGAGATCATCTGAGAGCCCTCCCAGAACGCCAAGGCGTTCGCCGAGTAGGCGACGAAGTAGAGGAAACCAAGCTGCGTGGAATGCGTGCAGGCTTTCTTGATGGCCGCTACACGCGAGTCGGACAGATACTGGGCGAAGCGGGCCTCGAGGCGGTCGTTGGCGTTGAAGGCCTGGACGAGCGGCAGGTGCGACAAGCTGGACGTCGCAATCGAGGTCGCCGCGCCGATCTTGTCGGAGATGATCCCCGCGTACTTTTTAATGTAGTGGCCTCCGACCAACGACATGACCATGAAACACGGCACCACCGACACCAGCATCCCCGCGATCTGGGGGACCTTGATGAAGGCCACGATATAGGAGGCCACGAAGTACGAGATGGTGGTGATGACCAGTCCGACCTTCTCGGACGTGCCGGACTGGATCACCTCGATGTCGCTGACCAGACGGGAGTACACGTCGCCCGCGGGGAGGGACTCAATGAAGTTGGCCTCCTGTCGGATGATGCTCTCGAAATACCGCCTGCGGTAGCGGCGCGCGAGCCGCTCGCTCACGGTACACCAGCACGACATGTGGATGTAGATGAAGCAGAAGTTGGCGATGGTAATGTAGATCACGTAGAGCACCTTGGTGCGCACGCTGGACGCGAGCTCGGCGGAGGCGCCCCCGGCGCTCTGCGACGAGCAGGTCGTCGAATTCATATCGTTGACGAGATCGCCAAACACGATACCCAGTAACGGGAAGGGGATACCGCCGGCGATCGCGAAGATTACACCCAGGATAATGAGGATGACGTCCGTCTTAGTGTAGTCTAGCGAGAAGAGGAGTCTGATATAGCCGAAGAAATTCCCAACGTCGGCTTTCGTCGGTTTATATCGCCGTAACTTTTGCATCTGCACTCGGGATGCGATTAGCTTGACTGGAGATGTGCTCGCAGACATGGAATAACATACAATTGAAGGTTTCTGAACATCCCCGACAGCATTAGGGCCCGGCTGCCCTTCGTCCGCCGCCTCCTTGTGCGACATGGTGTCTATCGCGGCGCGACAAGTCCAGTGGTGTATATATAGCTCCCGAAGGATGCGGTGCTCAACAGCGGGGTATATCGCCGCCGCCCCCCCCAAATCAGATAACCCCGCAACCCCGTCGAACGCTTGACAAATAACTCGTTGAATGGGAGTATAGATTGTTGCCAATTCGTTTTGCCGAGCGGACTCGGGAGCTTTCCTGGTCGTGTCCGCGTTATGGTGAGGGAAGGGTATCACGTTGGGGAACAATGGCAAACAACAATTGCACATGCAAGATCTCCCACGGGGAGTTTAGCAAGTTCTAGTCGACGAGTGAAACAGCTCACTCAAACAAGCTACCTCCAGAAGCATGCCCGCGAGAAAGATAGCTTTGAACTAAGTGGGTTGTTGTGGGATGAGATTCGGCAGGTTGGGTGAAGAAAGATAAAAGATAAAAAAAAATAGAATCAAAAAGAGAACCAAAAGACTAAAAAGAGAGAGAGAGGAAAGGAGAGGGAGAAAGATCGGACCAGAGAAAGAGACGAAAAGATACTGGGGATGTAAAAAAGGCCATGACACATCGCTATATCCACCCACGCACTAAAGGAGAGGGGAGGGGGGAAGGAATTTGGAACCATCACAACGGCTCCGGTTACGGCTCAGGGCTAAGAAAGCTGCAGTGAACATCTCCATCCACGCCATGGGGGGGGGCTCAATTGGCACGGAATTTAGAGAGGGTCCCCTCGAGCGCAAAAAAAAAAAAAGCGGAGAAAGCCAAATGAAACCAAGTCAGAATGGAGGTTAGAAACCTCCACTTGGCAGGGGAGCAAGAGGGGCGGCCGGATGGATTGTCAGTGTGAGCATCTGATAATGAGTCTCGGCGGTATGATCAGTATACTTGTGATAATCTCTAAGCTATTATTTCCATATTTTTTTTTCTTCTGATTTTCTTTTTATTCTCTGGTGCTCTGCTCGTCTTCATTTTGTTGGCGGTTGAATGCTCCACTCCCAAGCAACTTATTCGTGGACGTGAACGAGCAGACAACAGTGGAACCCGCCATTTTTGTGTCCAGTACCTGATAACCGAGGCCACGCTACTGCACTCTACTGCCTATCTGATCGTGCTGTTTTTTATTTTATTTTTTTTCTCTCTCTTTGTTTTCCTCCGAGAGTTTTGAGTTTTGAGATTATTGTCCGATGCCTTGCATGTCGAATGCAGCCTGATTGTTATGTGTCAGAATAAGAATCAAAAACAGTTCACGATCGTAATTATACTTCCCTAACCCAAAGTAGGACGATGGGTGAAAAAGAAAAAGAGAGAAAAAAAATTCAATTGCCAAGGACAATGACGAGTGAGTCTCGGCAGGATGGTCGGAGGTTCCTCATCTGATAACTCTGCCCGGGATCCCTCTCGGCCAATCACTCCTCCGTCCTCAGCCCACCCGGACTACGGGACACCTATCTCTACGAAGAAGGAAAGAGAACAGAGAATGATCAAAGGATATCAATAAGGAAAATGATGACGAGGAGAAAGAGAAGAAAACCAACAGGTTGAAGGAAGACATTGAAAAAAGGCGAAAAAGGGGAATGGGAAAGCTGAAAAAATAAAAAATAAAAATCAGAAAACGCGGTTTAACCCGTCCGACCCAATGCTACCCGACTACGTACATACTCTAGCAGAGGCAGGAGATCCGGTCGATCCTGTCGAAACTCAAATAATGTTCTCTACCTTTCTGTTCATCATCTGGTTTTCAAAATCTGAGACATCTTCATAATAACAATCAGATAATCAGATTTTTCACTAAGATGCACCCGCGGACAGCCATCATCATCGCATCATCGGGGACGGAACCCCGAGGGAAGGAACGGAGACTATGGAACGAATGGAGCATCCCAATTTTATCAGATTAGCCATTTCTTGGAACGTCCGAGACTAAACTCCACCATTGTGATTATTATCCATTATTCGATTTTTGGAAGTCGGGTTCCTTAGCCCAACACGTTCGGAAAAGAAAGGTTTCCATTTATCTAATCTGATTGATTGATTGATAACATTATTCCCCGTGGCGCCAATGTTACACGGTATTTTGTTTTCCGTGGCCGTCCGTTATCAGATGGTGACACATACTGGTTATTCGGAATCAAGCACAACCCATACACAAGAAGAGGTACAAATACCTGAATAAAAGTAGAACATATATCTGCAATATCTTTTGAAAAATAATCAGTAGGATGACCCAACCAAATAAGACAGTGTCCCCATTCCCAGCAGTAAAATCGACAATAAACAGCCAGCAGAAAAGGGGCGTCAACCTTGAAGCCAAGGATAATTATTTCCCGAAAAACATGACGACGATGATGGGATTATGGGGACGTACGATGCACTATTCCCGACTATTCTACTCCATTACAGTTCAATAGTTTACCATTCTAGAACATTTTATTCTATTCTATCGTCATCATCACAGTCATTCAATTACTTAATTTCCATTTCATCCATATTTCACTTTCTTCCCAAACGATCGAAAACTCGGAAAAACAGAGCCACATCCCAAAAGGCTGACGGCTCAGACCAACATCAGATATCTAATCAGATGGAAATACTCCGTACGCACTCCTGCATATGCCGCCGATGATCGGCCCTTTCTTCAACAGCCGCCTTTCATTCCTCCGAACATCCTGTCTGTACCATTTCTCCGAAATAGAAGTCTCACTCGAACCTGTCATTCGATCTTTGACAACTTCGATCATTTGAGGGTCTGTCGAGCCACTCCATGCACTCAACTCTGTGGTACCCAAACAGAGCTCTCTCCATGCAATATAAGCGACCCCAATCTCTCTTAGGTTCCGTTCGTTCGCCACAAGTTGAACTTTCGATCTCATAGTATTCGATCGAGAGATGTCTCCGCAAGGTCTGCTACGAGTTATTCCCATTTCTGAGACCGCCACAGTCGGGATGCTACTTCTAAGGATATATGACCGAGGGATGATGGCCAAACCTGCAGTGATAGATCAAGATATTTTATCCTCAATCCAGGAGCAGCATACAGGACCACCAATGGCCATTTAGTGTATATCTTGAAATGTTCTACAAGAGCTGAAAGTAGTGGTAATAATAATAATAAGTATGAATAGAACGAATCAAGGCTATTGATACAAGATATCGATGCATAAGAATAACCCCAAGGCCCCGAACCCGAGACTTTGGGTTCGGAGCCTCGGGGTGTGAGAATAAACAACCTTGGTATACCACCCCCCTCTCCCCCCATCCCCCTCACCCTCCCCCCGGGGCACCCCGTCCCGGAATCTCCTAGTGTCCTTGACAACACTAGTAGACCCCAACCGTCTATCCCCTAGTGATGTAGTACACTAGGAGATTCCGGGACGACTCCATTGGGTGCCCCAATATCTCCCAAAACCGGGAGTCGTTGCCCACCATTGCATATAGCCTCTGGCATAGCAATGCTACCTGTCTTCTGACGTCGGCATTCGGCGCAGCGAGGAGTCTCGCAGAGAGTGACCCGATTTTGTCCACAAGTTCCTGACGGATGGTCGTCTTTTCTTGAAGGAGACGATCCATGATATTGGACAACGTCCAAACGCCCATGGTCACAGTCTCATCTCGTTCCTCTCGTGAAACCAGCTCAACCACCGGTTCAACAACATCAGTATCGCAGGCGGCGACGATGTCGTTGGCTGTGTCATAAAGGCCAGCAACGATGTGTGAAGCTGCTGGATAATGTTTTCGGGCGGATAGGATGGCGGTCAGGACACGGGGGAAATAACCTAATAGGTTACTGTGTGCAAACATGCGTCGAATCGTAAGAAGGACCTGAGCCTTCAGATCTACCGAGCGTTCAAAAGGCAAATCGGTGGCCTCGGGCGGCTTTTCCAGCTCATCAACAAGGGCACATAGCATCTCCTCTTGGTATCCCCCGGCCTCAGGGAAGATATCTCCTCGTTTCATGAGCCCCTGGAGCTTTCGATAACCGAGGATATCCATTGTATTGTTTCGTATTCTCTCGATGGCCTTGATAACGATTCCATTGGATTTGCTTTTGTTTCGGGCGCTCTTCTGCTGCACTTCGGTATCGCCGGCATGGTCATTTTGTGCGTTCTTCTGCTGCACTTCAATTCCGCGGGGTTCGTCGATGGGTGTGCCGCTTTGCTGGATTTCGGTATCGTCTGCACGGTCTTTCTGTACGTCCCTCTGTGGACCTTCGATTCCGCCTGCTTCATCACTGGGTGCACCGCTTTGCTGGACTTCGGTATCGCCTGCACGATCATTCTGTACGTTCTTCTGCTGGACTTCGATTTCGCCTGGTTCGTCACTGGGTGCGCCGCTTTGCTGGACTTCGATTCCGCCTGGTTCATCACTGGGTGCGCCGCTATGCTGGACTTCAGTTGCGCCGGTTCCGTTACCGCGAGTTTCGGTCTGCTGCGCTTCGATTCCGCTTGAACTCTTACTGGGCATGTCGCTATTCTGAAACTCGATGTGCGCGTTGCTCTGTTGGACTTGGATGTCACCGGCACCGTGACTGTCCGCGATTCCTTTCTCTTGGACCTGGGCATTCCCCGTCTCGTCACCATACGCGCCCTTCTGCTCGACTGCGACGTCGCTTATACCGTCATTATTTGCGGCCCACTTCTGCCAGACCGCGAGGTCGCCTGGATCATCACTGCGCACACCCTTCTGCTGGTTTGCGACGCCGCCTATTTGGTCATTGTCTGCGGCCCACTTCTGCCAGACCTCGAGATCGCCTGCATCACCACTTTGACCGTTTCTCAGCTGGTCTGCGCTGTCGCCGGTATAGCTCTGGTGCACGTTTCTCTGCTGGAATTCTGTGTCGAGTGCACTGTCGCTGTCTGTAATTCTCTGCTCCGGTCCTGCGGCGTCACCTGTATCGTTGCTACTTGCAATTGTTTTCTCCTGGGCTTCAACGCTGATGGCATCGTCACGGTGCACATCGTTTTTCCGAACCTCAATATCGTCTATGCCATGACCGTCTGTGAAATCCCTCCCCGGGATTGCGATGTCGCCCGTGCTCTTAAGGTCTGACATGACCGGCTCCTCGGCTTCGATATCCTCTATCCTGACCTTATGCGCGTTCCAGTGCTGGATTTCAAGGTCGTCGAAGACATCACCATGGCCGTTGTGATGATTCTCAACAGCCTCCTTGAATGCAGGAATCGATTTTTTGCTGGAAATGATTGGGCCTCGGTTCGACGATGGCGCCGTGTTTTCATTGAGAGGATTCCTCTTCTGGGTACGAGTTGGTGGGCGTATAGGAGCGGCAGAAAGTGTTGACGCGGGTTTGGCCAACGCCTTTTTCTGAGCGGCGATTGCTGCCCGCAACGCAGTGCTACCGGTCTGCTCAGCCTGCGAAGACTTTCCGCTCTGCTCTAGGGTTGTAGTTTTCTTGGGCGAGCCGCCTTTCCGCGGCGGTGCCACTGTATCGTTCATTGCG
Source organism: Aspergillus taichungensis (assembly GCA_002850765.1). Lineage (NCBI taxonomy): Eukaryota > Fungi > Ascomycota > Eurotiomycetes > Eurotiales > Aspergillaceae > Aspergillus > Aspergillus taichungensis. Next base: position 10,739 of record KZ559592.1, read on the forward strand.
GCCGTAGGTCTGTCGGGATGCTTGTCAAGTAAGGATCGACTCTTTTTGTCCAACGTCGACACAATCCTGTCGATGGTTAGTTGATAATGTGGCATTGATATGAAGAAGGGGATGGGAGACATACTCGTCAGCTCTACTGGGCCAAATACTAACAAAGAACCAATAGACGCCCCGCATAGCCTCCCTCACACCAGGGTTGGCGTCCGAGAGACCCTTCTTGAGAGACATGATGATGAGAGTCAAGCCACCGCCGTGTTCCATCGAACTCTTATAAGGGGCTTGTCTGGTGAGTAGAGTTTTGAGCCAGCCGGAACCGAATAGGCGCAGCTGAACATTTTTGTCCTGGCATGCATTGGACACATGCTGAAGGAGACGTATGTGGTAGGAGACGTTTTCAATGATCACAGAAACTGTCGCATTGCCGTTCTGGGCGGTGATCTTCTTCATGTTCGCACAGACCTTCACCATGTTCTGCATGATGATTTCGACCATAGAATCGATCTGAGATCCACAGCATCGTGCCAGGTCCTGGATGAAAAGACACCCATTTGTCGACACCGTGGTTCGAAGAGAATTGACGGCCTTGAAACTGCCATCGAGTAGTGCTTTTACTCCTCCAACAAAGGCCTCCGGGAACCTATGGGGAGCACTTCCGAGCGTAAGGCGCCGGAGAGTGATGATGTTCTTTTCCCGAAGTAACCAGTTCTGTTCGGTCTCTCTACCCTCGAAGCAAGGAAGCATATCCCTCACCAGGTCGTCGATCTCGCGAGGGCTGGCAACCGTCATCGGCTGCAGATCCGACTCATGAGAAGGTAAAGGTCGGGATGATGACGCCGGCGCCGGCGTACTGGCAGGTCGCGGGGGCTGGACGCGGGGGGCACTGGCATGCGAGGACCTCGTGGGAGAGTCAAGTCGCGATGCAGGTCTCTTGGGAGAGTCCATCCGGGAGGCCGGCCTTCTGGCAGTCTCTACCCGCGATGCGGGCCTCTTGAGCGGCTCCATTCGTGATGCCGGCCTTCTGGCGGTCTCCACGCGGGAAGCAGGGCGAGAGGAGGAGGATGTTTCAACGGGGTCGAGCCCGACACTCTGCAAGAGATCATCGGCAATTGATCTTCTCACATTGTGTTCGGCCAGTTGCTTTCGAAGGTCCGTTTTGGCGGTCACGGAAGCACCCCTGGCACTCGTTAGCAGACGATTATCGAACGAGCGGGGAAGATAGCGGCCCAGGAAGAGACAAGAACAGGCCGCCAATTTCTACTTACTGGAAAAGACTAACGATCGCCAACTTCGCCGCTTCTCTAACGCCACTATCAGCGTATTCGAGACAAGCAACCATGTTGGGGACATATGCACGAAAGCGTATGTCATGGATTTGGGCCATCTACGGGGGATTGGTCAGACCAGTTGCCAACAGACTGATTGAAGCACTTACGTTTGCGAGCCAGGTCATGCTCATCGCCTTCGATTTGGGGTTTCTACCCTCAAGGGCTTTTTTCAGAACATTGTGTTCAACCTCGTCCCTAAGGGCGGGCCAGAGACCGGTGAAGGCCTCCGCAGCCTTTGCGCGGATGTCTTCCCTTTGATCGCCGAGACGCTCGAGAAGGACGGGGCATAGGTCTCGGCCATGGAATGCGATTTGATTGTCCATTCTCTGGATAGTCAATCGAGAAAGAAGATGTTTCAGGGTCGAGAACCCTGCATTCTGCAGAGTCCAATTTTTAGCAGCAATGGCTGACCGTACTGCTTCGAACATGTGAGCAAGGGCACCCGGTACAATGTTTCGCTGCTTGATATCCCATTTCAGGGCCAGCAACTCCTCAAGCTGCGCGTCCGCGGGGGTGCTTCTCCCTCTCATCATGCTCGCGGACTTTCCTGCCTTGGCCTCCATTCTTCGGTGAAGAGCTTTCAATGTTTTTACAGAAACGATTGTCACAAAAAGCTCATCCTCACAGTAGACAAGCAGGCTCGTGATGAGTTCCCAAATCGATATGAGAAGGCTGTAGAAGCCCTGGATAATGGGACTGGGGTTATGTTGCAACGCCTGGAGAAATCCAAGCAGTAATTTCACACAGGAGATGTAGGTAGAGGCAACGAGATTCTCGATGTACCCAAGCAAGAGTGACTTGACGGATGTCAGTAAATGATCGAGCCTGGCATAGGACAACATTGTGTCCCAGAAAAGAGAACAAGCATCAAAAATGCGAAGAGGCAAAGCCGCGGTATACTCGAAGCAGAAAAAAACGCATAGGAAGACAGAGTTGTACATGGCAAAGATGCAAGCCAAAAAGGACGACGCACAAGCAAACATGGAGGAAACAAAAGACGACAGGTCGTCGAAAAACGCCATGACTGATGCAATAATGGGGTTTCCTAACCAAAGAAGCCAAAAAAGAGCCTAAAAAGAGCCAAAAAAAGAGCCAACAAAAAGCCAAGAAGAGCCGAAAAGAAGCAACACAGTGAAACAAGCAAGATTCGACTGAGAAAAGCAAACAATTTTTTGGGAATTTTTCTTTTATTGTATTTTGTCCGAGAAGCGAAAACAAGTTTGAATGAAATCAAGAGCAGTTGATATCAATTTTTGCGCAACGAAGATCAAGAGATCAAGAAGTGCAATGATGAAGTGAAACGAAATGGGTATAGGGAAGAAGAAAGCGAAAGAGAAATTCGGGGGGGGGAGGGGAGGACGCAGCCCGTTGTTCATAAAGCGCAACAGCATGATGGCGAGGAAAGAGCTCTTACCTGTAACTTGAGGCAATCGCGAACAGGCTTTCAGTTGCAAGACTCAAAAGGGAAGGAAGGATGCGGATGGAGAAGGCGTGAGTGGTCCGGATGACGGAAGACGAAGCAGACGGCTGCGGGAGAGATGTGTGGTATCAAGCGACGAGAGAAGACCGCTAGTGCGTCTGTGTCGTGGTACTCGGAGGAGAAGAGAGTTGTCGCTGAATTGAGGAGGAGCGACGATGATGGGATGATGGGATGATGCAAAGAGGGACTTGACGTTCGTCCGATAAGCGATTAGACGCGGCGATAAGCGCTTCAAACTCCACACGTCGCAAGGAGTAGGGAGGGATTCGGTGACTTTCAGGGATGGTTAATACAATTGACGCCGTTCGGTATCGAGGAGACGGGTTGACTCGACAAGTCAAAGAACAGGATGCTGCGCTGTCGCGGTGGTTGATGGGGGGTAAAAGTTAAAGAGGAAGAAGGAGGGGAAGAGCCGGCCAGCAACGGTGTTGTGTTGTTGTTATGATGACTCCTTGGATTCTTTTTTTTTTTTTTGTTTCCCCTACATTAGCGTTGTTTACCCACAACTGTCACTAACGCCGCTTTGGGCAACCAGATGTGGAGCCTTAGGCTGCCGAACGGTTGATTCAGGCCCCCGCCGTCCACCACTTTCGCTGCTTGTCTTTGCGCAATGAGACTGTCTTGTAGTGTCTCATTTGAGCTCGGTAAGTTTTATTGAGTATGTTATTTTATATCCTAGACATCTGTCGCCTATACCAATAATCCACAATCGTTAGATTCCATCGTTACCTAGTTATTGTTTTGATCGTGACCACAGTACTACCAGTTCCTCAATGTCAGGTCTGTTTTGTAACCTCGGAGCATCTGCGGGCTTAATGGGGCCCAATCATTCTGTTCGCCTGATAAGCCTCGGCGGGGTGTCCGCCAGTGGGAGATCAGCATAATATGATGCATTAAGCGGAGTCTATAGAATATGCCTCACAGCGGATGCAATTGTACGCGAGCCAGCTTGATTCTAGTCATCGGATTTGTAGTATGGCCATTAATGTCAGCAATCCCAATTGTACCTGGATATTTACTGTTTACCTTGGATAATACATCCGACCGGGAAGGCGGTCTATCTTTTAAAGTACAGGAAGGGGACAAGATATATTTTGGCGGAGATGTTAACCTTAACTACGACGTAGTACACTCATCATATCAAGGGACTCATAACAGGTACGACAGAAGGACAAAAAAGCTCAAATCATGGTATTGATGAAATAATACCCAAAATACTCAGCAAGAGTTAATCAAATCAATTACTGCTGAATTGCTGCTGACTTAGTCCCTAAAGCTAACCTCCACATGATCGATGATCGCCGGAGAGGTGGATCGATGACAGTAAGCTTAATCGAATAAAGCAGGGGTACGGAGTCTGCAAACGGGATATTTAATTTGATTACGGAGTACAATGGACTCCTCAATTCCCGTTCTCATCAAATACCTAGCCTGACCTCCCAGAGATATCGTCATGCGGGGGAATCTCCTGACACACTACTCCATAGCGCCAGCCGATTAGAGTTACCAGGAACTTTATAAAAACCAACGTCTGACCCCGCTTGCCTTGCATGAATCCCTCCACACTTCAAGCACCAGCACCAGCCATCAAAAACATGTCTACCACACCAGATGCCCCTCGTCCCTCGGCGGTGCCTCCAAATCCAAGTGCAGAACCTCCACCCAACAACAACAACCTCAACACAGGCCCCCAAGACCGCCGCCCACAACCAGACCCCCTCCTCCCAACCCCCAAACTCCGCCTCCAAATCAACGACCTCCGCCATCCAGGCACTCTTTCCTTCCAAGCCCAAGTCCCCGACATCGTATCCACCCTCGAAACAGCCCTCTCGACAATAATCCGCATCCTCTACACCGTCCCGCCTCCCCAACAACAACAACTACAAGATAACAAGCCCCCCTCCCCATCCCCTCCCACCCCCATAACATTCACCCCAACCCCCCCACCCACCCGCTCAGTCACGCTCATCCTCCGCGACACGCCAGGCGTGGCCTACACAACAGGCACCGAGCTCGACGACGCCCACAAAGAGATCACCCTCTCGCTCTCCTACATACACAGCACCGCAAGCCGTCCAGCAGAAATCACAGGCGTGATCACCCACGAGCTCGTCCACTGCTACCAGCACACTGCGCCCCCTTCGCCATCCACAGAGCAGGGCAAGCCGAACGACGCGCTCCGTCCGCCCACAGGTCTCATCGAGGGGATTGCGGACTTTGTGCGTCTCAAGGCGGGCCTGGCGCCGCCGCATTGGAAGAGGCCGACTGCTGCGAGGGAGAGGGCTGAGAAGTGGGATCAGGGATATCAGCATACGGCGTATTTTTTGGCCTGGTTGGAGGATGTTAGGGTGGGGAAGGGGGCGGTGGGGATGTTGAATGATAGGTTGTTGCGGGTGGGTTATTGTGAGGAGGGGGGGAAGGGAGATGGTGGAGGGGGGTTTTGGAAGGGGCTGTTTGGGGTTGGGGTTGAGAGGTTGTGGGTGGAGTATGGGGAGTATCTCGATGGGGGTGGTTGTGGTTTGGATTTGAGGGTGGGAAAGGAGGGCGAGAGAGAACTAGAGAAGGTGATTGTTTCTTCTGGGTAGCTGTGGTAGTCAACAGTTGAATACCATCGACGATGCGGGATTTCTCGTGGATATCCGGTAGCCCACCAGGTGTCCTATGGGTGATCACTATAACTGCCAAGTCGATGCATTGGACTGCCATCTATATACCTGAGTCTAAAGTGTGGCTTTGCGTCAGTTTCAATATCAATGCCGCACAAGTAAGCTCCCCTAAACAATTGGAGACCAAAGACAAGAGACACAAAAAAAAAAAAAAAAAAAAACATCTAAAAAATCGAGTAAATTTCCCATACTGTACAGAACCTGATATTCAAAAGAAAAAAGTAAAACAGATAGTATGTAATGCTGTTGTGCTGTCATGCCTTTCCCTGACAGCACCAGGATCGGAAAGTGTAGCGCCTTTTCATAATCTAACACGGCAATTCCAACTGCGTCCCGTCTTTCCACCATCTCATACAATGACCTCGCCCAGGTCCACGTGAACGGGCTTCCAGGGCGCGGCGCCTTCCTCTTCGGTGGAGCTAGGCACGCGCACATTCAACGGGCTGTAGAGATACCAGCCCTTGAGGGCAGCCACGGCAGCGCGGGACCTAGCCTCGAGCAGGCTGGCGCCGGCGGCTTCTCCCAACTTGTCCTTGCCGGAGAAGATACCGACAATGAAGACGGGGTGTCTGCTCTTGCGACCGGTCTCACTGATGATCTTGGCGACAGGCGGCTCGAAGTTCTCCCGCGCACACAGTCGGGACAGGTCGCGGGCGGGTTGCGAGAAGTTGAACAACTCGGAGATGTTCAGATGCCGGGAGAGGAAGTGCTGCTCGAAGAAGCGCTTGGCCGCCGGCCGGCCAGCGTGGAGGTAGATCGAGCCCATCAGTGCCCGCACGAAAGTCGCGTTGGCCCGCTCAAAGGAGACACCCTGCGCGCCTTGAGCATCAACAGGGGCCTGCGTTTGAGGCTGTTCCCCGAATTCATTATCGTACACAATGCGGGAAGTGATCGACTTCCGCCACGATTTCTGGTGTGCGTTGGGCCTCATGGTAGCCCCCTCCGCGTTCAGCTCGGTGCCCGGAAGGAGTCTCTTGAACTGAAGGAGCCCAGGGTCAACTTCACCACCCGGCGCGGCGGCCGTCTCCACGCCCCACTCTTTCGCCATTGCAGTCAAGGTTTTCGGACCGACGTAAGCGTACATGGCCGCGAAGATGACGGTCAGAGGGAGTCGCGGGTAGGTGCAAAGGAGGTGTTCGGAAGTGTAGTAGGTTAGAAGGTCATGACCGAGCGTGGCCAGCGATTCATTATTGAAGTTGGGATTCGGATCCGCAGAAGTGTCCACGAGGGACCGTGCTAGTGTCTCGAGCGGTAATCGGGAGGGAAGGTAGAGTCGTGCATGGAGGGCGGCAAGTTTTGCAGATTCGCGTGCGGCCTCAACCGGCGGTGATGGAAGAGCGTATTTCGACTGTTGGGGATTGGAAGAGAATTGAGGGGGGAATGACTGCTCATCAGCCAATTGACCGCTTTCAGACTGAGCAGCAGGCGACACAGTCGTTTGGTATCGTGCTCCGCGAGCGATGTTTTGTTGCAGGCGGACACCAGCCCGCGCTCGCGCCGAGAGGGCCGAACTGCTCCATCGGAGGAGCTGCAGGCGCTTCATCTGGAAAATTGAAAGGGAAAGGAGGTAGAAGAAAAAATAGACAATAGCAGGGGCAACAAGAAATGACTGCCCAATGCGTTGCGTGGAAGGATAGGGACGAGGGCTTCAAACGAATCTCGTATGAACTTTTGGCCGGACGAGAAAAGTCGAGCTTCGGCGGAAGTCACGGGGTCTGGGATGTGTTGCGAAGAACGCTAATCCTAATTGGGAGAAAATGTCACGGGACTCGGACCAGCGACGTCGACGGGCCTTTCGGCATCGACACCCCTCAGAACCCAAGCCGTCTCAGCGAGCCATTGTCCACACCACACCTCCACATTTTTCTTACACACACCCGCAGTCAACATGGGCGGAGGCGGCAAGATCCCGTATGTATTCGCCCGCATCATCCGGTCTGTTGCTGGAACCGAGGACTAACGGATCGCCCGTACAGGTATCCCAAGGAAGTCTGGTCTCCTGCCGGAGGCTGGTATTCTCGGCCGGCGAACTGGAAACTCAACACTGCCATCATTGGCGCAGCCATGCTCGGGGTCGTCGCTGCGACCTGGAGTCTTAGCGCCGAGCGCGAGCACCGCGACAAGATGCCCGAGCCAGGCAGATTCTTCCCCAGTCGCTAGTAAGTCCATCACCCGGGGAATGTGGATTCGAACAGTGCTGATATGGGCTTGTCCGACTGTAGCTGGAGCCGACAGATCGTTGAGCACGAAAGACAACAAGCCGCTGCGAAGCAAGATTCATAAAAGAGATTACGATGTGGTGGATGGTTTGCCTGGGATGATTCTACAAAACAGCAGGAAATTTTTGTTTCATATTGTGGGCTGTACGACAATAGAAGGGCGTTAATCGATCGGGTCAATTGATCTGCAAGTGCTTTTGGGGAGCCTCTTCAAGTGTCTGGTGCAAACGCCGAGTGTACAGACGGACCCGTTCCGTGAATTCAGTTTCGTTCCAAAGTTCGCTCCCACTGCTCGACGTAGACATCTGTGGCACTCCAATCTGTTCTACCACAAACCCTGCTGCAACAGTGGCAAGGATAAGCGCGAGAGGGACATTGCTCTGCTCTCCCCACGTCTCCATCGCCTTCTTCCAGTCTGCGGAGTCTGCGAGACCCGACTGGATGACATCCGCAGGAGCTCTCCCCACACTGACCAGACCCTGCGCCATAGCGCCCAAGAACGAATTCCCCGCGCCCGTGGGATCAACAACAGCCGTAGACCCAGCATCGCCAGGTTGATGATAAGCGGGAAGCCAGATACTGTGCGTTCTCGAGTATGAGTAGCTACCCTCTTTCCCAGCACGTATGACCAAGGTCCCATTACCCTCAGGCCCAATCCCGGAGTCAAGGATCCTCTTCACGATATCCTTTCCGAAATGGCTCTCCTTGCTCCATCCGGCTTGCCCGAACATCGCCCCCAGCTCTAACTCATTGGGACTCACCACATCCACTACCCTGTTCGCCGCGAAGAAGTTGTCCGCTTCCTCGGGCGTACACAGGTTTGGCACCGGCTCCCAGATAAAGAGCGGTCGTTGCGCAGCAAGACCGGACGAAGGCGCTTTACCATCCCGCAGCAGCTCTTCCCGCCGCTGAAGGATCCCTTCCACGATGGATATGCATCGAGAAGACGAGCAGACCATATGAAACGTCTTCGAGAACACCTGAGCGTCAGACAAAGTCGAAGCGTCCAGCCGTAGCTTCGGCGTCAAGTATGCGAAATCTGTAATCTCTTTTAGCTTCCAACCCCCTCCAAAAGACACTATCAAAGTCCCGAAAGACCTGGTGCCTTGTTTGAATGAATGAATGAATAGATAGAGACAATACTAACCTCTCTTCTCATTAGCCCCATACCCATTCCAAGCACGCGTCGTCAGTCTCCCCCTATCCTCCCGCACCACGCAAGCCGTCCCCCAAGACTGAATCAACTCGAGCACCTCCTTCGGAAAGTCCGAGCCAACATCCACAGTCCAGCTCACAGACCGCGCGTCTTCCTTCCCAGCGACCATCCTCGCCCCAACAACAGCGAACGACGCAGCCCCGCCAATCACATTCTTCACACTAGGTCTGGTGCCCCCGAAGTCAATGTCATCTGCGTCCAGGGGAAGAGAAAAGTAGGGTGAGTATGTATACCATGTTATGCAGTGCAGAGTGGCGCAGCGGTTTCGGGGTGGATGGTGGATATGGATGGGTACACTGATGGTAGCATACCGAGGATGAACATGCCCAGCGTGCAGAAATCGACATCATTTCCGAGAGCAGGGGCTTGGGCCATGGTTCTTTTGAATTATTGAGTAGATGCTTCTATACGATATTGATTGGCGTGCTAGAGTAGAATGTTGATACCGAGGACGCTTTTATGAAGGAACTGTTTGTATGAGCGGGGTTGAAGGAAGCGCTGCTCTATATGGGCGAAAAATACCCGAGCGGTATGATTGAATACAGCTGTCATCCTCATTATTGCAGCCTACTACGGAGTACCGAGAATACGATTTGAATAGCAGGTTTGCCCTTGCTTACTGTCAGACGAATTCTATGGTGAACTGTCAATCCAATATCCATAGTTTATTGATTCGTAGGAAGTTTGGATTTGTATACGCTCTTCTGTTTTATATAGGACGTAAGATACCTACAAACATATACCGTGCCAACTTTTGGTATCTACCTACGAGACTGGAGTAATGTCAGGTAAGTATTTAACTAAACAAATTACCAGATATATATATATTGGCTTAAAGCGTAGCGGAACAGATTTTGCCTATGGATTGCCCATTGCTTCCCCAAAGCCAGACCAGGGTGGAATGGAAACGTTAGAAGCATTCGCCGCTACCCCATAACAACAACGCAAATATCCCGGAGTACAGAAAGAGGGACCGGAAAGAGAGACTCGAATGTGAAGTTAAACTATTTAATTAATGCGTATTCTATACGGAGAATGAATCGAATGGCACTCTGGCAATTCCTGCGCAATTAGTCGGCTACCTCAAAGCCCCCGAAAAGCTGAAATATTTGTGGAAGTTTTGAAAAAAGAAATATGGAATTCCCGCTCCTGGTACGTATATCAATCCATGGTTTTCGGGACAGGTTTTTGTACCTCAAGTTCCCTCAGTCTCTTGGCCAGGAGACTTTCCCGGGCTTTGGATCCGTAAGAGTTAAATGGATAGCGAGAATATCCAGTATCCTCTGTATTAAGCTTACTGTAGTGACTTGTGCTAGGAGAATATGCCTCCGTTGGTGTTGCATCGGGTGCCGGCAAAGATTCTTTCCGCAAAGAAGGTATGGGTTGGAATGGATGCGGAGGACGTTGATGCGGTTGAGTGTTCTCCCGATTAATTGGGCCCGGTGTCGCCTCTCTTGGAGCCGGCGCTCCCGGCGCTCGGGCAGAGGGACTTGGATGCGGCACCGCGGCGGACCCTCGACCAGTGGTAGATTTCTGAGAGCTCAGCTTCGTGCCGCAGTGATTATGATTGGATTCCCGAGAGGGACGGTAGGGTGTATAGCGAGGCTCTGGGTGCTGTATCTCGTTCTGCAGACTTTCCTTTCCATCGGGTACCCGGTTTGCAAATACAACACGGATGACCGAGTGAAGATAGAAACGGCCTCGAGAGGGACTGCAGATGTTGAGGTGGACCATGTACCTCAATATAGGCTTGTCTTGGGGATCCTCCGAGGTATTTAGAGACGCTTCCGGACGATCAGTCCCGTAATTTTTTCGAGCGTGCAAAGGCATGTCGATGACAGGACCTGCAGAGTAGCTCCTTTGCCGGAAAAACGTCTTCGTACCTGGCTCCATCTCACTAAGGTCGTACGGAACAAGGAACAGCTTAACCGCCGTTTTGTTCGGGTTTTTGATCATGATCTGGAGCTGGCCTTGCTGCGGAATCCGATAACAACCGCCGGGAGGAGACTTAGGGGACTCGGCCCTTCGGTGCTTTTTCTCCCGCTTGCGGAGAACCCCCTGATCGTCGAGCTTGGGCGGGGTACTTTGGCCATTGTGTGTTGAGGCCTGGCTCTGATGATGCCTACGGCGTTGGCTGGTTCCTGACGTATCCTTTGGAAGGGTGTTTTCGAGGTCAATGAGACCAACGTAAGGACTGGGATTGTCGTCTGATATCGACCGTCCACTTCCAGAGGTTGGATAGCTATAAAAAACTGCCGGAAATGGTATCGTGACGTGCGGAGGACATCGAAGGTTGGCTTTACAGTTGCCCTTGCCAAGCACGCCAATCTGGGCAGTAAAGTCCAGCGGCTTCGATGGGTTGGTTGACATCCTCCCACGTAGGATAGACTCTTCATAAGAACCCACCATCGGGGCGAGTGCTTTGGCGGGTCTTTCAGACGCCAGGGACGGCCTTCTGGCCCTTGGGCTTGGTGTCTGAACAGATGATGCCAATTGAAGGCTATATGGCGACGTAAATGAACGCTGAAAAGAGATCGGCTCATTCCAGTGACCGGGGGAGACACCGAACTGCATATCCGTTGCCCCGCGATGCGCCGGCGAAGGCGACTGAAGGTCCCGGAACGTCTCAGGTGGTAATGTACGACGACGATTGGCTTTTCTCCATGACTCCGATTGGTCGATCGCGTCGGTCTTTGGGGAGAAATCCAAGTCGGTATTGTTTGCTTGGTATACCAGCGGGCTTGTCGGGGTCTTCAAAACGTAACTTGAAGAGAATGATCCCAACGATGGTGCCCTCGCACGAGCTGCTGGTGTATCTTTGTCACTAGGAAGATGAAACGATGTCGATGGTCCACGAGCCGAAGGTGAGAAAAACGATGGGCTGAACCACGGTGTGGTGGGAGAACTGCCCAGAGAGGGAGGTTGGTAATCCGCACTGCGACCCAACCCAGATTGTGGCAATTGCTGTCCATCCTGGCGCCGAGGGGTTCCTTCTCGAAAGTCGCCCGAATGTAATGCTGACCGGGGCCGTTCAATATCGGCCGGTGATGCTAGCTGTTGGTCATCCAACGGAGGACCGCTCGAGACGGTATTACTACTGGAATCGGCTCTAACGTCCGGAGTTTCATTGCACGTTTGAGGATTATGACAGTGGCCAGCACTTGTCTCTCCTGCCTATACGGGTGTATCAGCAAATACGAACATGCCTGCCGCCGTTTCCCCCTCAGCCAAAAAAAGGGAGATTAGGAGATAGACCATACCAAAGCGGGTCGATTCCGTTTTAAAGGATCGGTGCTTTTTATATACCGGATGAGCTCCTCTCGGCCATTCGGATGGACCCCGGACGTATTGTATGATGTCGGACTACTATCAGATGCAAACACCGGGTTTGTCTGGTCCGGACTGGGCTGCCAACTGCGTCCATGATGATGAGACCAAGAGAGCTCTTTCTGTCGTTGATCCTCCTCATTTACCAGGTGGCGTTGGCGGCTGTGGTTGCGGCGGTCGTCGGACCACAAGTTATAAAACCGTTGACGATCCGGGTCTTGAAAGATAGGCATTCTCAAAGGCATATATAACGACTAGATAGAGAAAAAAAGATAGCCAACCATCTCCACCGCAGTATATGGTCGCGGAAGAGATGGCGGTAGAAAGATGACAAGCGGCCACAGGACAAACTATAGGAGGTTGCGGTCCGAATGGCGGAGATAGTCACGGACGGAGTACGGAGTATAATGGAGAGAGTAGTGAGTCTGAACGGGGAAATTTTAACTGCTTCAGGTGATCAAAAGGATCAACTTATATGAGGGGAATTTGAAGCCATCGATACATCATGTCATGCGGACCACTAGGGCCAGAGGGATCCACCAGGGTCGAGTTAATTAAGGCAATCAGGAGATGGGATCATGGGTGAGTCAAAGAGATTGGATTGAATGGATGAAACGGCCGGATGGGATCCAATATTACCATCCTGCAAGCGGAGATGGTGGTATTAGAATACACGATGATATCAATATTAGCAGCAAATGGCAGGATCAACTGGCCCATTTTGCCTCTTCCGGATTTTTGTTCTGTAATAGAATTACTGATCTTCATTGTACGTCACTACTCTAATACTTGATGTTTGAGGTTGGTTACGTTGTATTATTACCAACAATCATTCTACCATTTGAGCCTGAATTAATACCTCATATGTGTATTCATGTTGTTTGCCGTTCAAACCTGATGAACTGGTTGACACCTCATACTCCATAGTCAGACAGTGTGACTTGCGAATCTACTATGTAATAAATTACATCCTGCACGGTCACGTCACGTCAGCCCTTTTTTTTTTTTTTTTTCCTTTCTCTTTTTACCATCCCGTACCATACCATTTCCAGAGTAGTCTCAAGCGGGCCCAGTAAATCTTTTCCCAACTCCAATTATTGCCCGCACACCGCCTAACCCATATCGCATCTGGTTTGTTTCTACGGTATTATCAAGAAGAAAGAAAGAAAAAACAAAAAGCAATCAGACAGAAGAAAACCAGCCCACCACATCTCTTCCAAGTCACCTAATAAATCAAGCATGGCACCCAAACGCCCCCGAGACGCCGATGCAAACCCCGCCACAAAGCCCCCCACAGACGCGCAGATCAAGAAGCGAAAAGGCTTCTCCGTCGGGCCTGAAAACCTGCCCGATGGAACTTATCGTCGCAAGGGTGAGTGTTGATTTACTTTTGCTGTGCTTTTGCCGTGCTTGTGCTTTTGCTTGTGCCTGTTGCTCATTTGCGGTGGATAATTCGCGCTTCATGCGCAGCAATCTACCTAATCTATTTTTGCCTATATATCAAATACTTTATGGACAAATTCTAATTATATCTCACCCACAGCCCAAAAAATCAAAGCCGACCTGATCCAAAAAGCAAAAGTCAAAAAAGCCTACGCCAAAATCAAAGCCGCACAGGAAGCGGAAGCCCCGCGGAAGCCCGCCTACGCCACCGAAGGTGCCCAGAATGGTGACGGGCAGAACGATAAGAATAATGCAGAGCCCGTGTCGCTCGACCCCCACCCGGAGCGCGTGGCGATGATGAATGAACCTGCGCCGAAGCGAGCGCCTCTACCGGAGAATCCGAACCCGAATATGAACCAGCGTCGGCAGCGGAAGCCGAAGAAATCGGCGTTTGCGAAGGAGTTGGAGATTGCGGAGAAGAGGAAGCAGGAGGCTGAGAGGCGACGGAAGGAGCGCGAGTTTAGACAGCATGATCGCGAGGCTATGGCGAGGGCGAGACGGCCGGATCAGAATGGGAAGAGGAGGTTGGGGAGGGAGAGTAATGTGTTGTTGAGTCGGGTGCAGCATATGGTTGGGGAGTCGTAGGGAGGTTTCTATTTTCTGCTTTTTGTTTTTTTTTTTACGAAGGTGGTGGATATATGGCGAGTAAAAGTTTCAAAACATGATACCCACTCAAGATAGATAAGAGAAGAGCATGGACCATTAGTCTGCGGGAATACAGAAAGTTATTTACATAGGCGCTATTCAAGTTGATGTTGTGTATTAAAGGCTTGGTCTATATCACGATACCGATCCCTTCTGACCTGTGCCGCTTCTCGGCTTCCGGAAGCACGCAAATTCTCCCTTGGTCTTCTCCCGCAACTTCTTGAGGATCCCTCTCATCTCGCCGAGTTCGGACTGGAGTCGAGCGCGCGCTTCGTGGGTGGTGCGACGGTCGAGTTCGACGTAGATTTGGCTTTGCACCGCGGCGGCTTCTTCTGTCGAATACAGCGACATCGTCTGTGCAATGAATTCCGTGTCCAGCGTGGCCTGCATCAGAGCGGCGAGCGTGTACGAAGACCGGGAGCTGAACGCTGTGAGAAGCGATGAGGATACTTTCGTCAACAGGTGTGTGAGGACGATAGACAGCAAAGGGGACGGAGAAGGCGGCTTTGAACGGCTAGGTGGTGCTGTGCTGGACGGGATGGTCGTTGAGATCTCCGTGTGCACGAGCACAAGGGTCAACATCGTCGCATACACATATGGGCGCACCTGGTCAGGCCGAGAGGTGGACGGCTCCCAGTCGGGCGCAGTGGCGCCGTTGTAGATAGTTGTGTTCAGTGTATTGACCGTCGGTGCGGTGTACGCATGGAACAGACGGTTGTCGATCTGGTTGAGTACGTCTCGAATAGTCTTTGCCTCCTCAGTCAACTGAACGGAAAACGACGTCTCGAAGTTTGAAACTAGCTGTGGGACGAGTTCGGCTTGAAGGCATTTGATATTCGACAGCGTGAGCAGGATCCGCGCATTCTGTGATTTTGTCAGATATTACTTATTGCCCAACTGCAGGAAAACACCGCGAAACTTACCCTGTCCTTGGGATTGATAGTGTCGGCAACAACAAGGGAAGAGGCACCAGGCCTATTGCGTGCTGCAGATCTGGAGACGACCCACTCGCTCTCTTCTTCGGGGGTCGATGGATGTTCGGCGTTTTCCACCAAACCACTCAATGCTTTGTAAACGCTGGACACAAACTGAGAGCGCACCATCTGGAGCAATTTTGTCGGAGGTTGAGTCACAACGTCGACAGCACCAGACTTTGCCATCGCTTCTGAGATATAGAGAATCTTTTGCATCCCGCTAAGGATTACATTCTCAAAAGCCACAAACAAACCAGGCATCTTTGTCAAGTCCCGTCTCTCCGAGTCGCGCGTCCAATCCTCCATCATCTTACAATATTCGGCGTCTTTACCCCACGAAGAGCATATGGCGCGGGCTGAGCGCTCACGAGCGACACTCACGAGCGTTTTCAGTAGATCATGGGTCGTGCCGTCTCTTGACACCGGTCCCAAAGCTGCCATCTCACTCGCAGCTACGCCGATAATGACAAGAAATTGGCTGAGATAATGGACACCGCTAATAGAATTCGCAAAAGGCGGCCAGAACGAAAAGTCCTCCCAGGGCTCTCCATGCTTGGGAGTAGGGAAGGGCATGTTCTTCGGGTCCAGCTTGAAGCGGGACTCGGTGGGAGTCACGCCAACACTGACGGGACTATTGGGGGTTGGAGGGGAGATGGGAGACGTGAGCATGGTCGCATCGTCCACCGGCGAATTAGCGAATAATGTCAAAACGCTTTCACGGATCAAGTTGATCAGATCGACGACCCCTTTCTGCAAGTGCATGACATTCTCCGGTGACAACCTGTGGTGTTTACGGCTTTCCCCCTCGAAGCCAGCCGGGAGAAGCTTTTGCTTGCTCCCATCGATGAACGATTGCGTCACTTCCCAGAAATCAAAAACCTCACCTAAAAGACCGCCTTGAGATAGAAGGAGTCGATTCAAGTACGCGTGAATGCACTCCCAGAGTTCAATGATTTGATCGTTGTCCAGTAGTGTTTGTGCGTCGGCGGAGTTGTCGTTCGAAGCCAGGCGGAGATACGACACTACGGCCTGGGCCGTTGGCTTCTCCAAACTGAGCAGTCTGCGCCGCAGTATCTCTATCTCTGCCTTGCAGCGGTCACAGAATGCCGTGATCTTTTGCCTCAGGAAGTCGTAGCGGCTGAGCAGCCATACCCAGATCGGATTCTCCTCTACGCCCAGCTCCAACAACGCCCCAATTAGTTCCATGTGCTCCTCGACGGCCCCAGACGCGGTCACCGTGGTTGATGTTGTTGGAGCGTCACCGAGACGTTTCCACAGATCGCGTTTGAACACTTGTATTTGCTGGTCCACATCCATCCACATTCTCCCCATGGCCAGGATGGTATGCGTTTCCTCGTCCGTCAGTGCTCGGTGTCTGCTGGTCGCAGCGTCCGCAATATTCTGCGCATTCTTGGCCAGCGTCCGAGCTTTGGTGTATTGGTCGAAAACCGAGTCGTAATCTCGCTG
Organism: Aspergillus taichungensis; assembly: GCA_002850765.1. Lineage (NCBI taxonomy): Eukaryota > Fungi > Ascomycota > Eurotiomycetes > Eurotiales > Aspergillaceae > Aspergillus > Aspergillus taichungensis. The sequence continues at coordinate 27,501 of KZ559592.1, forward strand.
CTTGATCGACTTGGCCAGCAGACCGCCGATTTCGTAAACGTCACGGTGTCGTTCCATGCTGCTGACCACCGACTTCAGCATCAGCTCTCTCTCCCGACCCCCTAACGCTGGCCCCCACACTTCCTCCGCCTTGACGGACGCTTCGACCAGAGGATCGCGGATCCCCTTCATCCCGTATTCACTCTCCTTCACCAAGGCATTCTTCTTCGGGGCGGGATGGGGAGAAGCCAGAGGGGTGCTGTGCTTTCCGCTCGAGTAACTCCCAAATTGCCCCGATCTACGGGGCCGAACCGGTGGTTCCTCTTCCTTCCCCTGATTCCTCATTTCCGTGTAAACGCTATCAATTGTCGCTTTCGCCCGGACGAATCGCTCGAAGTTCGCTTCGACGAGGACCTTCAACGACGCCGACTTCTTATCGATCGACCGCGACAGGAACTCGAGTCCATTGAGGAGGGACTGGATGGAGGCGTCGGAGTGGACTTGGGAGAGAAAGAGGGCGGGCGAGAAGGAATTCGACGACAGCAAGAAACGGTTGCGTAAACGGCTCTCATCCTCCACCGACAGCCCTCTGCTCTTCAAGATCTTGAGGACACTCTCGCGGGTCCCCAGGGGGTCGGGTTCGTCATTTTTCACCAAATTCTCCCGGCCCGTGTTGGCCTTGAACGACCCCAAATGGATGGTCTTGCGCTCGCTGCCGCTGCGCTCGAGAGCGACGTACCGCGACGCCCGGCGCCTCAGGCCCTCATCTTCCGGATGGTCCTCCTCCTCTTCCAGCTCCGCCGGCCATTCTTCGGGGAACGCCGTGGGTAAATTGTAATAACTGGCAATATCGGCGTCACTCATTGTGGCCACAGGTCAGGCGGGAGGCCGTCCGATCGTAAGGAAGGGTGGTGGGATGACCGATCAATCGCCGGGAACGAGGAGTCCAGCAGGGCCTCATGCAGGGTGCCCGCAGCGGTAAGGGTGGAGCAAGTCAGCAGCAAGCAGTCATGCCAAGCGGACAAATAGGTTAGTGTAGGAAGACGGAACATTAACCAAACCAGGAGAGATGGATGTTCCTTCGAGGGTCCAAGGAGGTAAGAGGGACGGCAATCTTCGGACTAGGGTCTTTTCAAAGGTAGACACAATCTTGATAGACGCGTGTCCGTGTTATCTGATCTGACTGGCAGTTCTTGAAGTAGTCGTCGTAGTAGTAATAGTAGTAGGAGAGAGATGGAGTTGCCACTATCGGACCGGGTGCGGCGCTGCCGAAGACCCAAGATTGGTCTGGCCTAATGGAATAATGGAACTTCTCTCTCTCTCTCTCTTCCCGCACACGCAAAGCCAGTCCGGCCCGTCTCTCCTCTCCCTCTCTCTCTCCCTCCTTCACTCTCCCACCCTCCTTTTTCATCTCTCCCTCAATCACATCAATTGTTTGTGTCGGGGATATTTCAAAATGATTGCTGCCAGGAATTTTGCTGCCCCCGCCCGGCAATGCTTGCGGGCGTCTCGTGTGACCCCCAGAACTGTCTCGCCCTTTTCGCAGGTAATGATTTTCTCACCACTAGCTTCAACTGATATGAGAACATTCCCCGTTCGCTAACTGGGTGATTTAGCTGCGTGGTTTCGCCTCCGCTGATGAACGGGTCGCCAAATTCAAGGGACAGAAGGGTGCTGATGTATGTTCTTCTTTTCCGAGGGGTTTTTGCCCGTTTTCTTTTTTTCTTTTTTTAGACCTTTTTTTTGGCTGGTCTGGATCCGATGGCATCCGCCTCAATTTTTCGCCCGTCTGTGCACGCGGCATTGACCAAACTACGCAGTCAGCAATGGAACAACAAACGGATGGTTCTGACAGGATTGGGATTTTAGGGAAAATACACGGTGACTTTGATTGAGGGTGACGGTATTGGCCCGGAGATCTCTCAGTCTATCAAGGACATCTTCGACGCCGCCAAGGTATGATATCTCCGTCTCCGCTGTGTCGCCTGTCATATCCAGACAGAGCGCTAACCTCTATACTACAAACAGGCCCCCGTCAAGTGGGAGCCCGTCGATGTGACGCCGATCCTGAAGGATGGAAAGACCGCTATCCCCGACGAAGCGATCGCGAGCGTGAAGAAGAACTACGTTGCCCTGAAGGGTCCCCTTGCTGTATGTCTATACGAGCCAGTGCTGGAGATGGGCTTTTGCTAAGCATGATCGCAGACCCCCGTCGGCAAGGGCCACGTCTCTCTCAACCTGACTCTGCGTCGTACCTTCAACCTGTTCGCCAACGTCCGTCCCTGCCGCTCCGTTGCGGGCTACAAGACCCCCTACGACAACGTGGACACCGTCTTGATCCGTGAGAACACCGAGGGTGAATACTCCGGTATTGAGCACGTCGTCGTCGACGGCGTCGTCCAGAGCATCAAGCTCATCACCCGCGAGGCGTCCGAGCGTGTGCTGCGTTTCGCCTTCCAGTACGCTCGTTCGATCAACAAGAAGAAGGTCCGCGTCGTGCACAAGGCCACCATCATGAAGATGTCCGACGGTCTCTTCCTGAACATCGCCCGTGAGATCGCCAAGGAGTTCCCCGATATCGAGTTTGACGCGGAGCTGCTGGACAACTCTTGCCTGAAGATTGTCACCGACCCCACCCCTTACAACGACAAGGTCCTTGTCATGCCCAACCTGTACGGTGACATTCTGTCCGACATGTGCGCCGGTCTGATCGGTGGTCTCGGTCTCACCCCCTCCGGCAACATCGGCGACGAGTGCTCCATCTTCGAGGCCGTCCACGGTTCCGCCCCCGACATTGCCGGCAAGGCCCTCGCCAACCCCACTGCTCTGCTGCTGAGCAGTATCATGATGCTTCAGCACATGGGTCTCCACGACCATGCCGCCCGCATCCAGAAGGCTACTTTCGATACCCTGCAAGAAGGCAAGGTAAGTTATCATACCCGGTCATCAGATTCTGCACCATAGATGCTAACGGTTCTAAACAGTACCTGACCGGTGATCTTGGCGGCAAGGCCAAGACCCACGAATACGCCGGTGCCATCATGGAGCGCCTATAAGGGAGTGTTCGCTGTACTATTTTTGTCTATCATCTCTTTTTTATTTAGCCTGTGAATGGTTAGACCCAATGTATTGATCAGTCCTACGTACTTCTCTGTGTAATTATTCAAAAGCCGTTTCGATAATCTATCTGGTCTCCCTGTTTGGCAAGAAAACTTAATCGGTGTTCTGTCAAGTAAACACTCTGTTTTACACCATTGACAGCCAGTGAGACTGCAATCCAACATGACCCAACCGTAAGGCGCACGGACACGACAAGTATAAGAACACGATAAGCCACGCAAAACCAAGCACCAGCCCAACAACGCCAGCGCCGAAGAGTCAAGGTATCAATACAACGCAAGAGAGAAAAAACACACCAACTCAGCGCCGCCGTCCACCCCGCCTCGTCCCCGTCGCGCCTCCTCTCTTCTGCTTAGTCCGAGATGTTTGAGCGCGTGTGCTTCGCGTCGTTGGAGACCCCCCTGTATCCCCATCACCCTCTTCATCGCCTTCGCTCTCGGATTTTCCACCGTCCGTACCGTCCTCGTCATCCTCATCGTTTTCTTCCGAGTCGTCGTCCTCTTCTCCGGTGCCCGAGCTCTTCCTATTTCGCTCAACCTCGACGTGGAGCCGTGAGGATCGTGTACCCCGGGCTGCTTGGCGGCCACCACGGCCTGGTTTTCGTCCTCTCGATGACGGCGCGGGCGAGGATCGTGGTTCTGTAAGACGCCGGTGCGTTAGTAAGGTTGTAGAAGATAGAAACACGGAGTAACCAACCATCTGTATCAGCCACTGTACTGGGTCTTCTCGAGTCCCCTTGGACACTTGGCTCAGGCGATGCCGAGCCTTCCATCGCCAGCCGTCGTTCAAACATCATCTCACCGTATTCATCTTCAGGAAGCTCGAACGGACAATACAGCTCCCGCGACCCATCACCATCATCCGCGACATCCATAATCAGCGAGTCTTCCTAGATACCCAAAACACCAGTTAGCCAACGACAGACCCCAACACAACCGTCCAACACCACCACCAACATACCCGTTCATTAAGCGCAGGAAGATTATACAACGTCCCCAGCTTCTTCCAAATCCCAGGTATGCGCGTATGTTCCGTGTGCGACGGCGCATACCCCTGGCTCTTCATATACTCCGCGATAGCGACCATGCGAAAGTGTTTGTGTATCCCTAAGAGAACGGGACTCTATCAGCATGCGCCCTGCCTCGTGATCGCTTCTTGCAAGGCGAAAGTGTAGACGAACCAACTGGTTTCCATTTTATGATCCCCTTCAGCAGCGCGGTCTCCTGTTCGTCGGTCCACGGGTCCGTCACGGGGTCGTAGTCTATGTTCGGCTGCGCTGGGGTATCGCCGGAGGGTGTGGTCGTTGATGATGGCGTGGGCTCAGCTTGCGCCGTGAGCTTGGGTTTCTTCCTGGGTGGCATTTTGTGTGTTTTGATGTGTCAATTGATGGGAATGGCGGGGATGGACTAGAGGGTGGATCGTAGATTGCGCTCAAAAAGAGGTACTGTAGGTCGCGATGACGCCGGGCGGTAATGACTGGCAGCAACAGCGCCCGCGCTCGGCGGCGAATTTCGGTTTCCCGAACTAGAGGTGGCCTGAGCGCCTGAGGAGACAAGCGCTAGCTCGCGTTCACAACGCGCCGTCAACTGATAAGAAAAGCGTCCGCTTCTTCAATGCGTTTCGCCGTTGCGTGTCTGTGATCATGGATCTAGATGGTCATGCGACTGACCCTTTCTCTAGTGAAGGGCTTTGGAGGATCTCTAAATTTACATTACAGTCCATCCAGCCTTTAGAACCGCTACCATGGGACGAGAAACTTCCTGGTCCGTCTTGTTATCGTTAAAGCTTCCGTTTGGATTATGTGAATACTGATTAGCCAATTTTTATTAGATCTTTCTGGGGGCTTTTTTAAGAGCCCTTTGAGTTTGATTGAAGAACGCGATCATGGACTACATCAACTTGACGTACATGGGCTCGAACTTTTTAACCCCGATCCCCCGCCGGAGTCGACGACAGACACATCCAGCGATACGCACCTGAACTTGGACATTGACGAGCATGATGAGGTTGAGGAACTAGAGTATATATGGGCGCTTGATAACTTGAAACACGAGTCCGACAGCAAAGCGCGTCTGAAATCATGGGAAACCTATACAGACCGAGCGTACCCCGAACCCATTTCAGCATACTTCAGCGAGTCCGGACCAAAGGGTTTCGATGCGGCATTGGCACAGCGGTCTTCAAGTGGCGGGCAGCATGGCACGAAGCGCGTGGTGAGAAGCGGTGTTTTCTTACAAGCCCTGCTTAGGCTCGGGCTAGGCTGGAGCTCTATCTTCTTCCGGTACAACGACCAAGATAAGAGGTTCGAGCAGGTGCTGCATGGTATCCGGATATCTGGAGTCAGCGCGGCTGCATTGAATGGCGTGACAAATGAAGTGCTACAGTGTGGAACAAACATGCAGAAGGTGCGACGATTCGCCGAGAAGATACCTATGAGGTCGAACGAGCCCTCCGTGATGTGCTCCTTTTCAAGCGCCATGGCCGTGATCATCTACACGCTAGAAAGCCAACTTGCCAGATGCTCTGCCGGAGCCAGGTCGCTTCTTCAGATCAGGGCGTTGTTTGAACGACGTGGGGAATTGATTGGCGCACTAGCGAATATAGTGGAGGCTGTTGAGGGAGCTTCCACGGACGCCCAAATTATCTCAATTGTCCTTGATAGGACTGCCCATTTCTCTCAGACATATAACCATTTAGAACAGCTTTTCCGAGAGATTGTCTATCGAATCAGCGAGCCCTTCTTGCGCCATGTCGAGAGCTGGGTAGGGTTCCGCTCGGAACCGTCGGCATTGAATGAACTGGCGACTACTGGGAGGAGCTTTGTCGCTTTGGAGCACCATGATCACAATTCCAGAGCAGGATCGTCGAAAAGGGACGGGATCGAGTATAGCTATCGTTCAGATCAAATGCCGTCTTTCATACCCGCGGACCAAGCGAGGCTGATCTTCGAAAGCGGGCGAAGCCTGCGCTTGCTCAAACGATCACATCCCCAGCATCCAGTTGCGAACGAGGACCTTTGCGATAATTCTCCCAAGTTCGAATGTGCGAGGACTTGGAAAGATATTGAAAGAATACAGGGGAAAGCCCACGACTATGAAAGGAGGCTCCGTTCTGAGATACGCAAGTACAATCGGGGAATAGTCTCTTCCGATAACGAAGTTTGGGGATCTGGTCATAGCGATTCCCAGAAACAGGAGGCGGCGATAGTCGCCGGTACTTTCGAGTTGTTTGATATCGATGATCGTGGAAACACGACCGGACTTTTGGAACATCACTCGGAGAAGGATAAAATAGGGCAACTACTCGATAACAACGGAAACACTGACACCAGGGAACTCGAACAAGAAGTGTCCTTTGGCCCGGACCTCGTTTCTTCTCTTTATTTGTCAATTGCGCCGTTGCTTTCATCCCAGGCCTTATTGATCGACTTTTCTTGCCTCCACCTTTTGTTCAAAGAACACGGCCTCCAAACCCACTTGAATCTTCAATGGCGTTTCCAGCTTCTCGGGGACGGCTTCTTCACATCACGTCTCTCCCACTCCCTCTTTGATCCGGAAATGGCCAGCGGCGAGCGCAAATCCGGCAAAGTACGGAACAGCGTTCACACCGGCCTACGCCTAGGCAGCAGGGATACATGGCCCCCAGCCAGTTCAGAACTACGGCTGGTGCTCATGGGGATCCTCAACGAATGCTACGACGGAGGCGACCACTCCAGCGAAGCGGAATCCCGCAAAGAACGAGAACTCCCAGGCGGACTGAACTTCTCCATCCGCGAGCTGACCGACGAAGAGATCATCAAATGCAGGGATCCGAACGCGATCGAAGCGTTGGACTTCCTACGCTTACACTACACACCATCAGCAGTCCTCGAGACAATCATCACCAAGCGGTCTCTCACCCAATACGACACCCTTTTCAGACACGGCCTCCGCCTCCTCCGCATGGTCTCAGTAGTCAAAGGCCTGATCCGCGACTCCACAGCCAGGGACTCCCTCTCAGGCGACACACGGAACGTGTTCCAGAGATTCCGCATCGACTGCCAGCACTTCGTCCTCGCCGTGAGCGACTACTCCTTCCACGTCGGCATTGGATCCACGTGGCAGCGATTCCAGGAGACTCTCTCCCGCATAGACACCTGTCTCAGCCGCGGCGACATCGAAGGCACGATCGACGCCGCCCACTCCGTCCCCAGTCTCAGGGACTACCACGAAGACATCCTCGACCAGATGCTGTTCGCGCTATTCCTCAGTCCGCGCCACGCGGAGGCCGCTAGACTGCTTGAGGGCATCTTCGGGACGATCCTCGTGTTCGCGCCTCTGTCGAGGCTGGATGGACTGCGCGGCGTTCGCCATGAGAGCGAAGCGACGGTTTACCGGCTGTATGCGACGTTCCGGAAGCAGACGTCTGCGTTCGTTGGGTATCTGCGCGGCTTGGACAGTGCTAAGGAGGCGTCAAAATCTGGGGGTAGGTTTGGGAAGATGTTTGCCTCGAGGGAAGCGCCTGCTGGTGTTTTTGATCAGCTGTTGGCTCGGTTGGATATGAAGAGGTATTACTGAGTGTAGTCCTTGAAAGCATTCATGAGGTTGGAAGGTAATATCCTATATTCGACACTGAATCTTCTTTTACAGAGCTGAGCTTTGAACTTGAATATTCTGGCGTTCGCAATAGTCATTTATATACCCAAGGATAGCAAAATACCATCTACGCCGACACAAACATTCGCATACAGTTTGTAGCAAATCTCACTCCCAAAGTCCGCCCAACAACGCCATCCGTCCAAATCCCCGTCCAAAATCAAACCCCTAAAAGAAATGGAGATCCGACTCCGACCAGCCTTGCGCAAGGAGAATTCCCCGCGCAGACTTCTCCATAGCCTCGGGTCCACAGACAAGCACCATGCTTTCCTCACCAGGAGGAGCGTACCGCCCCAGGAGATCCTCAGATACGCGGCCGCGTAGACCGGCCCACGAGTCCGGCGGGCTCGTCAACGTGTGTATCACCCGGCACCTCTCGCTGTGCTCCGCCACGAAAGCGTCCAGTTCCTCTCGACACAGGATATCTTCCTCCCGCCTGTTGCCGTCGATGACGGTGCATGTGGTCGGATCACGGGAGTCTTGAATCACGGCGCGCAGGACCTGGAAGATGGGCGTTATTCCTGTGCCGCCGCAGATCATGGTGAAAGAGCGTACGCGGCGCTCCTTGCCGCTGATGGTCACGCGGCCCTGGCCGAGGTATTCGAATCTTCCTGTGGGACCTTTGAACTCGATGCTGGATCCGAGGGGGAGCTTGTCGAGGGCTGTTGTCATTTTTCCGCCTGGTGTGGCGGGGGTCGCGAAGTAGACTTTGATGAGGAGGTCCATTGTTCCCTTTTTGGATGGGTCGGAGATTGGGGTGTAGGAGCGGATGATGGGCGAGGTGGTTGTGAGGTCGAGCGTTTTGAGCATCAGGTGCTGGCCGATTGGCAGGCCGAGGGTTTGGTTGTCGTGCTCGAGTTGGAATGTTAAGATGCGTGTGTCGGGTGAGATGTCTTTTTTCTGGGTGAGTGTTGCTGTCGTCCATGATCTTTGTTGGAGGAAGGTCTCGCGTGGCTCGGCGGGTTCTGATGCGATGTTGTTGCTGAGCGCTGCGAGAGACGCCTTGTCCATGGTTCCGATGTGGTATTCGGGCATCATTGCCTTGGCTGTTTCGCTGTCTTCAGCAGGGTAAGCGACTGATTTGTCTTGAGGGTGCAGGTAGGTAGGTGGGTATCTTACGGATCGCGAGAAAGTCCCCAGAGACGTCCAGTCCAGCGGAGGAAATGATACTCTGTGCTCCCCCCGGGTGGCCTTCGAGGAATCCCTTGCCGTCGTATACCTCGCCGTTGACAACGAACCACGGGCTCTCGTCGCTAGAGGTGGTCTTGAACTCTTGCAGATCAATCATCCGATTGACGCCATCCTTTTTCATGTTGATCTCCTTCACCGGCTCGGGGGCTCTCGGCTTCTCGCCCACATGTCTCTGCCCCCAGTTCCCGTTTGTTAAGTCGCCTCCCTCTTGCTTGACGCGTTCCATCCAACCACCTGGCTTGCTCGGATGGGTAGGATGCTCGAACTTCAGGACTCCGTTTTCCTTGGTGATCGCCACGCGGAACCAGGGGTTGTTCATCATCCCGAGAACAGACCAGTACATATCGCGTGGCTGAATACTCAGCGCCTCGTCCATGGCTCTCACGAGGATTGCCTCGCTGCTGTCGAGGTCCAGCAACGGAATGTCGAGCGACCAGAAACACCAGCAGAAACAGGTCTCTCGCCAATGCATGTCGACTTTTCCGCCGAAGAGGTCGCCCTCGAAATCGCGGTACTTGTCTTCGGCGTAGTAGATGTCGGCCAGCCGCCAGGCTAGAAGACTCGTTAGCAAGGAGTTGCATATCTTTTTGGGATGCTCTATGCATACAGTTGCCTTTGTCCACGGAAATCTCAATCCTGGTGATGCGTCGGCCGCCTCCGGCGTATGCATACCCCTTGGCTGTGTATGACGGCCCAGCGGATGCGATTTCCAAAGTCTCTTCATGTTGTGGGTAGACGACGGACGAGTTGACGTTCAAGTCATAGATAGCGTATCTATCGTCACGCCACCAGTTAGGGTCACTGGATGCCATTTCAGGCGAAACCGTCGTCCTGCGAAGAAATCACATCAGCACCCGGCAGCAAGAATAGGTTGAATGGCAAAAGACCCACGGTAAGACACGATTATCATTGATATGATACCAGTTGTCACTGGGTGCATTGGTCAGAATTAGTCGCTTCAACCACTTAACACTCCGTCCTCCGATCTGGCCCGGCACGACTGCCCTAAGCGGGCGTCCATGGTCCGGGCGAAGCGACTCTCCATTCATCTTGTGGGCGAGCATAATTCCTCTATTGGGATCCATCGCCCAATTCAACTTGATCGACGTGCCGTAGTAGCCATTTGGCTGTGCCACGGTCAGCCTGCAGACCCGCTGTGTGGAGGAGAGGAAAGTACGTACCAGTTTGTCGGCGCCTTCCATGCAGACGTATTTTGCATTGCGCAGTGGTCTCGCCTTGCGCAGGATGTCTGCCATCATTGGTCCTGTGAACAGGGCCGTCGACAGACCTGCCGAGCCCCATGAGAAGCCTTTCGATTTGCGCACGATGTTCTGCTCTTTGCGGCGGTTTCCGGCACATACTAGCGTGATTGGCGATGTGATTTGGTCGAATTGCTGTAGTAATTGGCGGAAGCTCAGAACAATCGGGTTCTGCACCAGTCTGTTCTAGGTCAGATACATTGATAGTTCTGTGTCTGAAAAAGGAGGAAGGGGACAAACCCCTCAATGCTAATCTCCCAATTGAGAATCTCCTCGTCTTGGACGTACGGCACGGGGCCATGATTCCTGACGTAAAACAGCTCCGGAGATGTCAAGAAGCCTGTTGACGAAAAGAAATGTAAGACATGGTCAGTCCACCATTGCATGGAAACGGTGGATCATGGAGACTACCTTCGTTGTACAGCGCGGTCAACGGTGGCTCTACGTTGAAAGGGTGTACGCCCGTCAATCGGATAAGGCGGGAATCGCGTGGCACATGATTATCGGGGGTGCCCTTGTCTACGGCCAGGATCTCCGTGGGCTGTTTTGATGGCGGCGGTAGTGGAAGATCAGGCAGATCAATTGCTTCTGCTTCTTTTTCTTCTTCTTCAATTCTGATCTGGCCGGATTTGAGGGAGGACTCCGTTAGAGTCAACGTCCTTGTTTGGACTGCCGTGAGAGTCATCCTGGTTGAGAGAAGGCCAAACAGTACGACCGTGAGCGTCTAATCCAAATCTCAGTATGATCCAGGCGCAACTTCGATGGTCATCGAGCGAGGATAAAAGAAACCGACCCCGATAGCACCCGGACTAAAAGGGGATCGACAACGGGGCGATGGTTCTTCAGATCGCTAGGAGTACTCAGTACTGGCAGAGACCCACCCATCTCCAGAATCAGTACACTCCTCCAGCCCAGTCTCACCCGCGGAGAAAGAAAGCAATTGGATACCAAAATCGATGCATTTCCGCGGGATCTGGAAGTCGGGATTCCGGCTGAACGGCTATCTTGTCCATTGGGTGGTGTCTCATCTTGTAGCAAATGCAAGGGCAGAAACCCTGACACCGTCCCGGGACCAAATATGCCTCATACTCGGCGCGTGAAGAGCCACCATGGACGCTGCGTTCTTGTGCTCCCCAGGGAGGAAGAGCTCTACTCGACTCTCCGTGAAGTCGATCGTAAATCGCTCATTCTGTGGAATGTATGGTCTTTCCCTTCGCCGTCCCCTGTCATCTGGATCCCTTACATGTGGATGACAAACAAATGAATGGGTCCATCTAGAACTGTGGGTCTGTGGATCGGATACTCCTGTGTTGAATATAGTCCTATGATCCCTCAAGTGACGAGTGACGAGCTCTTACGTTTGAGGTGGAATCATTGAATGTAGACCGCTATCAACATGACCATTATCGTCAGTTATGGATTCGCGCCGGAACCCACATCGAAGGACCCGCGTGGGTGGAACAATCATTGGATCAGAGTAGCACGACTGATGCTTATCTCTCGCACTAGCGATTTAGATTAGGGCAATGGTTGTCATCTCCGCGGAGTTCATTCTCTATCAATCCAACTATGGTTGGTTAGTTAGTACCTGTCCTGGTCTCTAGTTTGTGGCCTGGTCTGTCTTATCTCTGATCGTCCCACTGATAAGCGCAGTATCTAGTATAGTGGTGGTGAATAACAGCCCACGATATGGATCCATGATCAATCGATTGAATCCCTACTATTCCCGCGTCTGGTGATTCAATTATCCTACCCAGTAATTAATCCTGGTTTTGGATGACCATCATTAATTTGTAAAACCCCGATGTCTTGTGGCCACGGATATTGGCCTCAGTGGGTTACAGGCACCAGATGGTAGATAATAGAGCTCGAGCGCTTCGATTCTTCATACGCGCAATGTCAATTTGTACTTCCTCGTTAGAAATACCCCCACTGAGACAATTAAAGGGAACGGTCCTGGGTAGTAAGGTACTATGCCCCTGCTTGACGGCCCCAGAAATAGGGACGGTGCCAATGGCGTCGATTATCTTGAAGTATCATCACCTTCCCATGGGAACAACATCGGTCTGGATGTGAGGAGCAATGGCGAAGGGCGTCAGAGAATTGTGGTGGTTGGTTTGGGCATGGTAGCCATCTCGTTCATGTATGTGGATGATCGTGATGAAGAGCCGAAAAACCACTGTTCATTGCTGATATCTCGACAGCGAAAAGATCATCAAACAAGACACGGAGAGGCGAAAATACGACATCGTCGTCATTGGCGAGGAGCCCCACGTGGCTTACAATCGTGTCGGCCTCTCGTCGTTCTTCGAACACCGCAAGATTGAAGACTTGTACCTCAATCCGACGGAATGGGTGAGTCCCTCGTTTTGTGTATATATTCTGGACCACGCCGTTGGCTAATGCTCGTCAAGTATGGCTCGGTCAAAGACCGCTCTTTCGACTACCATCTCAACACCCGAGTCACAAATATCTACCCCGAGCGTAAAACTGTCCGGACATCCACCGACGACCTCATCTCCTACGATATCCTAGTCCTCGCGACAGGCTCCGATGCCGTGCTCCCCACGCAAACGCCCGGACACGATGCAAAGGGGGTCTTCGTATACCGAACAATCTCCGACTTGGAGCGTCTCATCGAGTACGCAGCGCACCACAAGGGCGGCACGGCAGCCACCGTCGGAGGCGGTCTCCTGGGTCTCGAAGCGGCCAAGGCCATGACTGATCTCCAGGACTTTGGCAACGTCAAGCTTATTGATCGCAACAAGTGGGTGCTGGCGAGACAGTTGGATGGCGATGCAGGTAGCCTGGTCACTCGCAAGATCAGAGAACTGGGCCTGGATGTCATGCATGAAAAGCGTGTAGCCAGGGTCAAAACCGATGATGATAATAACGTGGCCGGCATTGTCTTTGAGGACGGTGACGAGATCGATTGCTGCTGTATCTGCTTTGCGGTATGTTTGATCCAAGACCTAGTCCTGTATGAGAACTAATGTTAAATTGCAGATCGGAGTGCGTTCCAGAGACGAGCTCGGTGTGTCGGCAGGCATCCAGTGTGCTCGGAGAGGGGGCTTCGTAATCAACGGAAGGTATGCTTAAACACCGAACTTATTCCCATATTTGCGTTCTATCTAACACATTCAGTCTTCAAACTTCTATTCCTGGTATCTACGCCATTGGAGAGTGTGCAAGCTGGGACAATCAGACCTTCGGCATTATCGCTCCCGGAATTGAGATGGCCGAGGTCCTGTCGTTCAACCTGACCAACCCAGACAAGGGGCCCAAAAGTTTCACGCGTCCCGACCTCAGCACTAAGTTGAAGCTTCTAGGCGTGGATGTTGCCAGCTTTGGTGACTTCTTCGCCGACAGAGACGGGCCTAAATTCCTCCCCGGTCAGCGACCATCAATCGCGACTGATGGACACCCGGCTGGAAACGATCGAGAGGAGCCGCCCGTCAAGGCACTGACGTATAAGGACCCGTTCGGTGGTGTCTACAAGAAGTACTTGTTCACCCTCGATGGGAAATACCTGCTTGGCGGCATGATGATCGGTGATACGAAAGACTACCTCAAATTGAACCAGATGGTCAAGTCGCAGAAGCCGCTCGATCTACCTCCGAGCCAGTTTATCCTTGGAGCGCAGAGAGATGGAGAGGAGAATGCAGACGATTTGTATGGCTATCGCTGAAACTTCCCCCATTGAACAGGCAGGCTAACGTGTGCCACTGATAACAGGGACGACGACACCCAGATCTGCTCATGTCACAATGTCACCAAAGGAGACGTGGTGGCTAATGTCAAGAATGGAAATTGCAAGTCTATTGGCGAAGTCAAGTCGTGCACAAAGGCAGGGACCGGATGCGGTGGCTGTATGCCGCTGGTCCAGTCGATCTTCAACAAAACCATGCTGGACATGGGTCAGGAGGTTTCCAACAACTGTATGTTCTACGCCCCTTTAGTATGGTCATCGCTAACCCACGAGCAGTGTGTGCTCACATTCCATACTCGCGCGCCGACCTCTACAATGTCATCGCAATCAAGAGACTACGGACATTCACCGATGTAATGCAGTCAGTCGGAAAGAACCCTGACTCGCTGGGCTGCGAACTGTGCAAGCCCGTCATCGCCTCAATCCTCGCCAGTCTGTTCAACCAAAATATCATGGACAAAGGCCTCCACGAATTGCAAGAAACGAACGATCGATTCCTCGCCAACATCCAACGAAACGGAACGTTCTCCGTCGTCCCTCGAGTGCCTGGCGGTGAAATCACCGCTGACAAGCTCATCGCGATCGGTCAGGTAGCGAAGAAGCACAACCTCTACTGCAAGATCACGGGGGCTCAACGGATCGACATGTTCGGGGCTAAGAAGCAAGATTTACTAGATATTTGGACATCACTGGTAGATGCCGGCATGGAGAGCGGCCATGCGTATGCCAAGTCCTTACGGACCATCAAAGTGAGCATCCTTTTGTCCCCCGAATGAGCAGAGCTGACCACTTCTGACAGAGCTGCGTTGGGTCTTCGTGGTGTCGATTCGGTATTGGAGACAGCGTCGGCCTGGCGATCCGCCTCGAGAATCGCTACAAGAGTATCCGCGCGCCGCACAAACTGAAGGGGGCGGTTTCTGGCTGCGTCAGAGAATGCGCCGAGGCCCAGAACAAGGAGTAAGCTTTATGCCTGTCTCGGTCTTCTTTCCTATCTAACAACCAGCAGTTTCGGATTGATATCGACGGAGAAAGGATACAACATCTACGTCGGGGGAAACGGGGGCGCCAAACCCCGACACTCGGACTTGCTCGCGAAGGATGTACCACCCGAGAAGGTCGTTTCCGTCATCGACCGGTATTTGATCTTCTACATCCGAACGGCAGACAAGCTGCAGCGCACAGCGCGGTGGATCGAGAACTTACCCGGAGGAATAGACTACCTCCGGGAGGTCGTCCTCGATGATAAACTGGGCATCGGAGCCGACATGGAGCAGCAGATGGAGGAGCTAGTAGGCAGTTACTTTTGCGAATGGACCGAGACGGTTCGGGACCCCAAGCGTCGGAAGTTCTTCCAGCAATTCGCCAACACAGACGAGACGGTCGAAACGGTCGAGGCCGTCAAGGAGAGAGACCAAGAGCGCCCCACCTACTGGCCTAAGGAGAGCGCCACGGAAGACTTCAAGGGCTACCAGTGGTCGCAACTCTCGTGGCAGCCGATGGTCAAAGCCGAGCACTTCAGCGACGGGCCGCCGGCGATCTCGTCCGCCAACGTCAAGCGCGGCGACACCCAGCTAGCTGTCTTCAAGGTGAAGGGCAAGTACTACGCGACGCAGCAGATGTGTCCGCATAAGCGAGCTTTTGTGCTGTCGGATGGGCTGATCGGCGATGACGACGCTGGGAAGTACTGGGTTTCGTGCCCGTACCATAAGCGCAACTTTGAGCTGAATGGCGAGCAAGCGGGGCGGTGCTCCAATGATGAAAGTATGAATATTGCTACTTTTCCCGTTGAGGAGAGAGAGGATGGCTGGATCTACGTGAAGTTGCCTCCGGTGGAGGAGCTGGACTCTGTGCTGGGAACGGAGCGGTGGAAGGTGAGGAAGGGGGAGGCGCCGGATCCGTTTGAGAAATATGACAAGAAGTATAAGGGAATCCGAGGGAAGAAGATTGGGGATAAGGTCCATCAGGGGGAGAATGCCTTGTCACTGCAGCCTAAGTCGATTGACTGGTGATGTTCTTTACGAATGGAAGTTCTCATGTCTGATATCAATTATTGCATGTGTTATGTTCGTGTCGAGAGTATATACCATTCCAACTTCATACCAAGCATAAACAAACAAATCTATAGCTTCTGATATCAAAATTGCAACAAATCTAGAAGACTTATCCATAGAGTACTGAGTAAGAACCATCAGCCAACCAACTACTTCGTAAATAAGTGGACCGAACTAGGGCCGTGATCAGACGGCAGCTTAGGGTTTCCTCCCGACAGCCTATGAGCCTTATCTGAGACCGACCCTGATAGTGGATCTTCCTCCCTTCGTTATCTCTCCCTAGGTCGGTCCTTCTTTTTTTCTTAAAAAAGATGCTTCTTCTTTCTCCGCGGAGGATCAAAGTGGATCTGTGATCTGACGCCCTGTCCCTGTCGTTCATCCACTTCTTGTCCCGGACCCAGATACACCGTGGGAAGGAAGTACAGTAACAGAGTACACCCTACTATACCTAGTACCAGCCGACTTGACGTCGATCCCGGTGGCGCTTCTTCTGTTTGCAGAAGGCCCAATGAGATAGGACCTGCTTATCTACTTTTCGTCTGCCTATTTCCATGGGTTGGTGTCGATCCCTGGGCAAGTTCCCGTCTGATACGCCTGGAGACGGACAGACAATAGTTTCCTTGCTTCTATACCCAGAACCCAAAGGACTGGCTCCGCGGAGTTGTTCAATAAAAAACCAGTCTTATCATCTTGGTGCCTTATCTTCAGCACTGGCCATGCCTCGACATAGTCCCTAGCCCCAGACCGAAATGCGAGTGGAGTGGCAGTCTAGATTCCCGTCTCCACGCGTTGAACGAACGGACCTGGGAAGAACCGGAGTCACTTTAAGTGGATGTCCTCCAAAACCTTATTGGTAGTGATTTTTATATCTCGGCCTGGGTTTTTGTTACCAAATGGGTTTCTGAGATCTAGGACGTGGACTGGCTGGGTATGTGCTATCAAGGGAGATTTGTCGGTCTTAGTCTGAGTGTACCTAGGGTGTGATGGTCTTCAGGCGTCATGGTAGGCTCTGGTTCTTGCAAGAGATAGATAGGTAGATAGAGGCCGTTCTCTATCTGCGTGTGCATCTTGAAGTGTGTGATATGATATGTGACTTTGTTGATTTGCTAGAGCTTTTTGCGCCTTTTTTTGGGCTGTATAGATATAGTCGTCGCCTTCTTGATCGACATTTAGATTTTTCTGTAGAATCCATACTTTTTTTCTCGGTTTATGTGCAAGGCCTCTATATCCAGATTCAGAGAGGGTGCTATATCATCTCGACCTTTTCCATCACTATATCCAGTTATTCGTGAGGTATAGAGCATCCAGCTCTCTACTTCAGACTAGACCGACAAGCCCATAATGAGCTTCGTCAAGTCATTGTTTACCTCTCCAGAGATCAATCCGAGTAATCGAAAAGCCAGATCAATTCCCATCCTCAACCCTTTCGACCAATATGGACGGGTATTCTTCTTCTCGTGGATGGGATTCATGGTCGCCTTCCTCTCGTGGTATGCGTTTCCACCTCTGGTCAGTGTCCCCGTCCCCAAGTACACCATACAAAACACCTCGTAAATAACTAACAAACACACAGCTGAGCGCAACAATCAAGAAAGACCTCAACATGACACCCGCACAAGTCGCAAACTCAAACATCGTTGCCCTCCTAGCAACGTAAGCTTTCCCCCACCCGGGTGTGTACAACAAGGATATATCACTCACCTCGCCCAGACT
Source organism: Aspergillus taichungensis (assembly GCA_002850765.1). NCBI lineage: Eukaryota > Fungi > Ascomycota > Eurotiomycetes > Eurotiales > Aspergillaceae > Aspergillus > Aspergillus taichungensis. The sequence goes on from KZ559592.1 coordinate 45,157, forward strand.
CCTCGTAAGGTTCGTGGCCGGCCCACTGTGTGACCGATTCGGGCCCCGTCTCGTCTTTGTCGGACTGCTTCTCTGTGGATCCCTCCCAACAGCCATGGCGGGCCTCGTCACCAACGCGCAGGGCCTGATCGCGCTGCGGTTCTTCGTGGGCATCCTGGGCGGAACGTTCGTTCCTTGCCAGGTGTGGTGTACAGGGTTCTTTGACAAGAAGATTGTGGGAACTGCTAATTCCCTCGCTGGTGGATGGGGTAATGCTGGTGGTGGAATCACATAGTAAGTATGCCCCAACTCCGTTTACATGTCACTCTGAGTTACAAACTCACCCTATTTTGTTTAACAGCTTCGTCATGCCCGCTGTCTTCGACTCGCTGGTTCAGTCCCGAGGCTTGTCCCCCCATCAAGCATGGCGCGTGGCCTACATCGTCCCCTTCATCATCATCGTTGCCGTCGCCCTGGGCATGCTCCTCACCTGCGACGACACCCCAACAGGCAAGTGGTCGGAGCGTCACATCTGGAACAGAGAGAACGGCCACCCCAAGGACAGCAGCGAAAGCAACACCATCGTCGACATCATTGATCCATCCAGCCCCCCCTCCCCAAGCAACACCCTCACCATCGACATCGAGAAAAAGGGCGGCACAGAATCCCCTAACTCATCACTCACCCCAGAAAGCGGGACAGTTACCAAACTCGACGCCCTCCCCACAACCGACACCGTCATCCCGCTCTCCCGAAAAGACGCCTCTAAAGTCCTCCTCAGCCTCTCAACAGCAGCAGTAGCCATCCCCTACGCGTGCTCCTTCGGCTCAGAACTAGCCATCAACTCCATCCTCGGCGACTACTATGCCGCAAACTTCCCTCATCTCGGACAGACCCAGTCCGGCAAGTGGGCTGCCATGTTCGGCCTTCTCAACGTCGTCTTTCGCCCCGCGGGCGGCCTAATCGGGGACATCCTGTACCAATACACGCAGTCCGTGTGGGCCAAGAAGCTCTTCCTCTCCTTCCTGGGCGTCGTCATGGGCGCCTTCCAGCTCGCGATGGGACTATCCAACCCCAAGAGCCAAAGTACCATGTTTGGTCTCACTGCCGGACTGGCCTTCTTCTTGGAGGCTAGCAACGGGGCGAATTTTGCTGTCGTACCGCACGTGCATCCCTTTGCAAATGGTGAGTCTATCGATACCCCATATGACCCCCTACCCTGAGAAAGAAGTAAAACGAAAAGAAGAAAGAAAATGAAAACACTAACGCAGATGGCAGGCCTCGTCTCAGGCGCAGTAGGCGGAATGGGTAATCTCGGAGGTATCATCTTCGCCATCATCTTCCGGTACAACGACTCGAACTATGCCCGCGCGCTCTGGATTATCGGGGTTATTTCCATAGCGGCGAATTTGGCTGTCGCTTGGATTCGACCTGTGCCAAAGGACCAAGCGCAACGGTAGCTGTGGTTTGTTCTTGTCTTGTTTTATTTTGAGCAATTTCTGTTTAATCCTCGTTGCTGTCTCTCCCAAGGAGCTAGCTGCAATCTTTAACTCTTTGAAAAAGTTTTCAAACGGTGACGGCGTCATCCGCGGCGTCGCAGAACGTACTTTCATTGTAAAAATAAGAAAACAAGATCAGGAATCAGTACGCGGCTCAGATGCAACATTGGTCTCATTTGGCATCGGCCTCGAAGTGAGCAGATGCTGGTACAGACAATATAGTCGTTCGTTCATTATCCGAGAAGACAACAAACTCAGCAGTTATTTGCTTGCCATCATCTGGTAAGAAGTCCAAAAAGCTCATGAGAACGCCTGGGTCTGGTCGTCTTGTCCCTTTGGTACATACGACACAACTCGCTCGTGGGCAGCTCGGTCATCAACATTTGACGGCATACTGCTCAGGTCACTTTCTGTACTGAAGAAATTGGATACCATGTCGTCCACTTTGTCCCCCAAGACGTCCTCACGGCTCGTAACCATGGCGGGGGAGAGAGAATTGCATTATACTCAGTTTTATCTCTGTTTTCGGGATCCCTCCGAATCACTGACGGCCGACGGGCCCGGATAGGGCCGGTCAGCTCGCATCAGCAATGTGGTCGTGAATACACGGTCGTCTTTGGTACACGGTATAGGGATGCAAGAGCAGTGATACCGGCAGGTAACCCAAGTCTATCTTAGCTTAAAAGGCTTAGATGGATACAAAGCAGTATTTCTTCCCTCATTGGCATCTTTCTCGTGTTCCAGGTTCAGGGCAAGTTCCAGTGGATCACTCCCGTTTCATTCACGGTGCAATTGGAAGCGCCGAATGTTGGGGATAGTAGAAGGTGATGGATAGGCCGTCTCAAATATTCTATTCATTTGACGAGGAAATGCATGAGCTTACGGTAGAGAAACCCGGTAATAATGTACTATTAGATGACTATAACCAAGACAGCTAAATGACCGCCTCATCCAGATAAACCCCAAGACTTCCAGCTGATGACCGGCATTTCCGAATATCCTGAGGGTCGGAATCCAGGCTCCTCAAGAGTCCGGTAACGGCCAAGGTCTGAAAACCTCCAAGTGTGAGAAGAAGAGAGGAAACAAAAGAAATTGGGTATCTTCGCCAGGAAAATTCGCACCCAGTAAAAGTCGCCGTGGTAAAAACGCCAGACCCATGCAGAGGAAAGTAAATATCGGCAGAAGATCATTGTCATAGCTCATGTTGCTGCGCACTCCGACACATGCGTTCGCTTAGTCGAGTCCACCGGGAACGTCCTTCAATAACTCCCAGCCGTATTCTTCCTCGGGCTTCTCAGGTTCCATGCCGAGCGCGTGGCGATAGGCACGCACCTCGTTCTGAAGGCCAGCGACAATGCGGAGAGGCACCACTTCCTCTTCGCAGCGGAGACGGTAGGCGGTGCGGATCATCTCAGCGCACTTCATGGTTTGCGCGTGCCAGTGGTCGCGGTCCAGGCGGCTTTCCAGGTGGGAATCACGCTCTGCCTGGAGAAGGCTGTTGTAGTGACGCTTTTGGGCGAGGTATTGCATGTTGTTGTTCTGACAGTAGTTCCGGATCTGTTCAACCATAGTTCCCACGGCCGCCTCATACTCGCCAATCAACTTGGTATTCTCCGCTTGTTCGTTCTTGAGTACCTCGACAATACGCTTTTCCTTAGCGAGCGCACGCTCTAGATCGGCAATGCGGGCAGCTAGCATCGTCATTAGAACGGCCTCAGGGATGCGAACACTTGATGCGGAAGCTTACCTGTGATTTCACCGTTCACCTGCTGCATGTTGGGACTGGCACCATCCGAAGAAGAACGTCTCTACATGACCATCAGCAGGTGTCCTCTAGTTAGACACAAAAAAAAAATTCAAGACATACCATGATCTCTTCCGCGCTCGTGACAATGTTTTTGGTCATCTCGCGGTTGTTCTTCAGCACATCGCTCAGTTCAAGCACCATATCATAAAGATGATGAAGATCCATCTGGTGCCCGGCATTCATAGGTATTCCCGCGTTCATCCCAGGCATTCCACCGCCATTGACCTGGCCAGGAGTATGAGGCATCGCGGGAGACATGGACTGTCGCGGAACGTTGGGCATATTGGGTGGACCCGCGTTGTTTTCGACATAGCTGGAAAACATGCTCGACCCAGGACTATTGCTGGTCATGCCACCGCTGCTGTTCAGGGACATGTTCGCGGACTCGAAAGCACGGTTCAGATCTTCGAACTCAGGGTCAACTGAAGGATTGATCCGTCGGCGAATGTTACCCTCCTCCTCGAGTCGGATACCAGTGGGCGGTTCGATGCCCAAAACGTCCTTTCTGAATTGCTCAAGGTCGTGACGACTGACGTGGGTGGAGCGACGCCGGTGCCCACGCACAAAGGGTGCCCTGGAAGCAGGCGAAGGAGTGGAGGAATCGATGATGTCGGGTGCGCTGACAAGCTCGTCTTTAGTCGGGCTCTCGGAAGGCGTCACAGGGCCAAGAGTTGTCGCAGAGACTAACTCTGGAAAAGAATCAAGCGAAGACTGAACGAGCTGGACATGAGATGATGGAGAGGTAGCAAGAGCAGCTAGAACTGGGGGAGTTGATAGAGGAGAGCGGTCTTCACCAAAACAGTCTAGTGTCGGTGCCTCGGAACCAGGGCTCCGAAGGTTACCCTCACAGCCCTCCCTGATTGGTGCGCCTGGGGACTCCTTCATCACGTGCTGCTGGGCGGTTGTGAGGAGTATCATTCCTGTGGATATATGGCTTGCACGGTGGATGGAATTTCTCATTATCTGTATTTGACAACAGGAGGAGGTTGGTCTTGTTTTTCTCTTAACCTTGTCACTGGCGACTGCTGCTGTGAATTGTGCGCCGCAGGTGCAGTCAATGCACCTACCTTCCCCCTTGCACGTCTCAAGAAAAGTTACCTAGGAGAATGCTCTTTATAATTAGAAGGGGAAACTAGTTGATTCTGTAACCTTCCATATTGGTATGGGATGGAGGAGAAAGAGAGGAATTCCTTCAAGCATGAGAATAAAAAATTTCCATTTGTGGTGGTGGACATAGATACAGCCTTGTTTGTAAACACCACCAATGGGTATCTAGATCTCCCTCTTCTTGTCTCCTCACCTCATAGGCCCTTTTAGGTTCCCTGTTCGCCCTTCCTGGTGATTCGCCCTTTCTTATTCATCCCCCTCCCAAGTCATATCCATCAAAGCTGCAAGTCTTTGGTCCGAGTCCACCAAGGGCCCATCCTGGCTGCCTTGGTCAAATCTCATCGCCTTGTTTTGTTCCATACGGCCCCCGACCCGCGCAGCCAGCATTCTCATTTTCTCCAATTCTTGGACCAGTTCACCATCGCGCGTGACTAGGTTTGGTTGGATATTCTCCTGGGGCTTGCCAAACGGTTCTAAAAGCTCTTGCAGCCGTCGTAATTGGTCGAGGCGCTGCCGTCGTTGTTGTCGCTGGTTGTCCAGGTTTACAAGTCGTTCTCGCAGTTGCTGATACCTGTATCACTCCATCAGTCGGATGAAACTGCAATCCGCCAGTACAGTGGCCAAACCTGATGCGGTCCTCCTCGCTTGCAAGTTGATCCTCGAGCTCGGTCGGTAATTGGGTAATATTCCTGGTTCGCAACCGGACGAATAAGCAAATCACTGCGCAACCGCAGGATGACTCGGGGGAGACAATTCTCACATGTGGTTAGACAGGTCCACCGATTTCTCGACTCCCCATCTCAGGGAGTTCCGACTGTGCGCGTCCTGGCTCACGGAAGACCAGTAGAGACTGGAGATTTGCTGCGCGACATGTTGGACCGCCTGGGATGGGTACACGATGCGGTTATGTTGCTTCAGAGCCGTGTTGACTGTATCCAAGTCAGTAGGTCTAAAGACATATTTTAATTCACAAAAGCCATAGATGGCAGGCCGCACGAGGGACAACGAAGGCCAAACGGTACATTTCTGTTGAACATCCTCCACCACCTTATCTCTCAGTTCGTCCTCTTCGGTTCCAGTCGCATAACTCCTCCAATCCTCTGGGGGCTCAATTCTTTCTGAAAGAATCCGGATCTGAGCCCTGATGAAGGAGGACTTCAATTCAGTGATAGTACGAGTCGACTCCATGGCCCCATCGCGACACCAACATCTCGTCTAGAGGCGGGATGTATCAGGACGCGCGCGACCGCTTATCGATAACCAGATCACGTGGACGTGGTCTCGTGTCTTCTAGATAAGAGGTCGGCTCCACTGCAATGATTAGTCTATTCCGTACTGGCAGTTCCATACTGCTGAAGGGCTCTTTTCGATTTGGAGGAATTTCGGAGTCACATTCTATACTCTGTGTAATATGGCTCTCAATTATTACCTTGCAAATTGAGTATCACTAAACATAACAGGGTAATCAAGCGTGGCATTAGAGCCAAATAATTGGTCTTCCTCGGTCTTGGACGAGTACTATCTAACCTCGGCAATCTGTCTCATCGATCCCTCTACATTTGTTACTCCGCAGATGTGCAGAAGACATCCCAATCCTCCCTAAGGTCAACGAGCTGGCGATCTACGAGTTCTTGTCTCTGATCTATAACGCCCTTTTTCAAAACCATCCAACCCACCCAGCCCTCCCGGTAGAAATACTACGGCAATTGCCATGGCTGACGGCAAACGGCCCTTGGGCCTCCTTTTCGACATTGGTGGAGTCTGTGTAAGATTAGCGCCTCGACGTGTCGCTATAAACAGTCTGTTAATATTCAACAGGTTGTGTCGCCAATGCAAGCCATTTTAGACTACGAACTCGCCAACAACATTCCCCCAGGATGGGTGAACTTCAGCATCTCGCGGACCAAGCCTCACGGGAGTTGGCACAAACTGGAACGGGGCGATATCAAAATGGATGCTCAATTCTTTGCCGACTTCAACAGCGACTTACGGATTCCCGAGCTGTGGCAACAATTTCACGAGCGACTCCAAAAGAAACAAGCACCGGGTGCCGTGACCTCCATCCCCCCGCTACCCCAAGTGGATGCGGAATGGCTCTTCTGGGAGATGATGCGGGTGTCGCGGACCCCGGACACTTACATGGCTCCTGCGTTGAAAAAGCTGAGAGAGTCGGGGCAATTTGTCCTTGGGGCGTTGTCGAACACGGTTATCTTCCCTGAGGGGCATCCGTACAACTCAGACTCAAATGGAGTCAAGTCGCAATTCGACTTTTTCATCTCGTCGGCACATACTGGCCTAAGGAAACCAGAGCCGAAGATTTACGAAGTCGCTATCAGAGAGATGGATACGTTGGCGAAAAAGAAAGGGTGGAAAGGCATCGCCCCGTCCGACATCGTCTTTCTTGATGACATTGGGGAAAATCTCAAAGGTGCCAAGAAGGCTGGAATGAGAACTATCAAGGTGAATCTTGGACGAACGCAAGATGCAGTCAAAGAATTAGAGACGATCACTGGCCTTTCTTTGCTAGAGGATCCAGGCAAGGCCAGATTGTAATGGAGAGAACTGCAGTACCACTTTATGGTTATAGGACTTTCTGTGCAAAATAGATATTTCTTGATATACACTGATCAATGCTAATAGAAGTCGATCAACGACCAACGTGAGCTTCTCAAATCATTTCCATTTTCTTTTGTTCCCCGTAGTAGGTTGTTGTCAATGTAAGTATTGGTGGAATTGGCTGGGTCCGCACTTTTGGTGTTCCGACCCGCCGCTCGTCGCCGACCCCAGTTTTTTGGCGGGATGCAGCCAGAGGCTAAGCGAAAGGCTTCCACAAAGTCGGCCCACGAATTTTCCCACTTCCTTCTCTCCAGCCAACGTCGACAACTCAGTCATCAACCTACGGCAACCGTCAAGATGGTGAGTCTCACTAGAATCCCAGCTGGATGACAGCCAGCTCTGTTATGATCATTGTCATCCCTGTTATTTTTGTTTCCCATGTTCCCTTATGGTTCTACGGGAATTTTCCTGGGACGGGAAACGGGTCCTTGCAAGATGCTTCGGATGAAAAATTCTGAAGCGCAAATTGCTGACTCGAATGTTCGTACTGCAGGCCTTCCACAAGCTTGTCAAGAACAGCGCGTACTACAGGTAAGAATTTTTCCAGAAAAAAAGAGAAATATTTTGACTGCGACACATGCTAATTTCAATATAGCCGCTACCAGACCAAGTACCGCCGTCGCCGTGAGGGAAAGACTGATTACTACGCCCGTAAGCGTCTGATCACCCAGGCCAAGAACAAGTACAACACCCCCAAGTACCGCCTGGTGGTCCGCTTCACCAACCGCGACATCATCACCCAGATCGTCTACTCTGAGATCTCCGGTGACAAGGTCCTCTGCGCCGCCTACGCCCACGAGCTCAAGGCCTATGGCATCAAGAACGGTCTGACCAACTGGGCTGCTGCCTACGCCACCGGTCTGCTCCTTGCCCGCCGTACCCTCAAGAAGCTCGGCCTTGACGAGCAGTTCGCTGGTGTTGAGGAGGCTGATGGCGAGTACACCGTCACCGAGGCCGCCGAGACCGACGATGGCACCCGCCGTCCCTTCAAGGTTTTCCTTGATGTCGGTCTTGCCCGTACCTCCACCGGTGCCCGTGTCTTCGCCGCCATGAAGGGTGCCTCCGACGGTGGTATCTTCGTTCCCCACTCCGAGAACCGCTTCCCCGGCTACGACCAGGAGGCTGAGGAGCTCGACGTCGACACCCTCCGCCAGTACATCTACGGTGGCCACATCGCCGAGTACATGGAGGGCCTTGCCGATGATGATGAGGAGCGCTACAACAGCCAGTTCAGCAAGTACATTGAGAACGGCGTTGAGGCTGGCGAGATCGAGGAGCTCTACAGCAACGCTCACTCCGCCATCCGTGAGGACCCCTTCAAGAAGGTTGAGGGTGCCGGTCCCAAGAAGACCAAGGAGGAGTGGAAGGCCGAGAGCAAGAAGCACCGCACCGCCAAGCTGTCCCACGCTGAGCGCAAGGCTCGCGTCGAGAACAAGATCCGTGAGCTTGCTGCTTAAATTGGCGTCTGTCGTTCTTGTTGCATAATTGAGTGCGATAGTTCAACCAAAACAAAAAAAGTTCAACTTCTCACAAAACCAAGTTTACATATACCAGGGGCAATCTATGGTGCCACAATGGCGTTTTCTTCGAGGGGATATATTTTCTGTAGCTTCCGTTCATGATCGATTATGACCACGTTTTTATCAGTTTTATTTGGGGCAATTCAAGGGTGAACCAAAGGAATTTACATTGATGATTCTATAAATTGCTCCAGTAAATTACAACCGTAGAATTGTTGGTTTCAATTGTAGTGATCATCAGTGGTCTTCATGCCCCCATAATTTCCGATTCCAAAATCTGCGGTTTTGTGCGGCCAGCCCCACCAAAATTTTCGGGAGTACCATCCATATCCATTATCCACCATCGACATCGTGTCGTTTCCAACTAACGCCGATCGTTTCTACGAGTACCCTTTTCACCACTGTCGTCACTGGTTTGTCCATGAACAGTATTACTCGGAGTACATAACGGGAAAACAGAAAAGTAAAATCAAAGTTCACACTACCGAGCACAAGGTCAAAGATGGCGGTCCGAGCGGCAATTTGCTTGTGTCTAAAGGAAAAGGTTTACCCTAAAACTCTCCCTGGTCGGTGGTCAGTGATCAAGAAAGACCCTCTGGGGTGTTTGGCCGTTTTCCTGTCGGCGGGGAACACCGCTTCTCCCTGCATCACTCGTAGTGCATCCTCCCCAATTGGGTACACGGGTTTGGACGAGCCTTACATGATGCTTGACTCGACGCTTAAAATAGATTGCGACTCGGGTTCGCGAGTGTTGTGCTCAGTACCTTTGTCATGACTATACTGTAGGCCAATGCTATGTATATGAGGATGAGTTGCTAGGTATATAAGCACCTGGAAAGAGGACGGCTGCACCGTGCTTCAGCAGCGGTGTACAGACTACAGTGTGGCTCCGTCGTCTCTTGCCGATGATCATGATCCTCATGGGGCCGGAGCACTTTGTTCCATCCAGCTGGAACACGTACTAATCGTCCTTTATGGCTTCAGTATTCCCAGAACCGTCATATCCCAGCATTCGTCGAAGAACTACATGATAGTGGGTATGTTTCGGCCGAGTTTTCGGACGGAGACAAACACTAGAATGACGGATAAAGGAGAATCCTTGACAGAATGGGCACCTCGTAGGTCCACCTCTAGTGTACAATCAACTGACCTACTTATTTATCACCTCGCGATATATACTGTCGTATTGGCACCATACTCTGTACAATTGGTCTGAACCCTAGGTGTCTCTTCGAATCTTCGAGTTATCCCTAGTGTGTGCACAATCCAGAGAGCATCTTCCTCCTATCTGGGACTGGCAGCAAGTAACCTTGAAAAAGTCACTATTACCCGAAAGGATCAACGAGGGTCTCAGATTGGGACCCAACCCGATCAGTTCGGATATGACAAGAGAGCGGTGGCAAAGAGATGGTTATGGGCCGCCGTGATCTCTGCAGCGTGCAGATAGTCCCATAATGGGGGAGGGACTACTGGCATTTAGCAGTGCCTAGTTGGCCAACTAAAACATGGGACAGAGGAGTCTGTGTGTGGGGAAAAGGATCGCCTCTCAGACTAAGCCCAAGAACAGCCTAGTTCCCCCCTCTTTAGGTATCATGCTAATGGGGCCTCACGTCCTCACCTGCCTTCTCGTTCTGGATAGTCCTCGCCGATGACCGTAATTTTCCACGAGGGGGTGGTGGGGTTAGTGTGTGGTCTTGGCGTGGTGTCGTGTGAGGGACTGACTCCTTTTGGCGGAACCAATAGTGCGGAATATAAGGACCATTGGTGGCAACTGACAAGCAATCTGACGATGACGTCCGAAGAGTTGACTAGTGGCTCGACTGGGTGGAGGAATTAATATGTGACAGGTTTTGTGGGCGAGTGGAATGGTTCCTATGTGGTTGTTTGTCAGACCGAGAAGTGTACTGATCAGGCGTCGGAATCGGTACACGGTGCATATCAAGGACAGACCTAGGGTCCAGAGTGACTTTTCCATAGCTTACCTTCTGGTCCTCTACTGCTTACTCTTGTCTTCTTTTTTCAACTCTCCCCAGTAATTCAACAGTGATTGATGTAGTCAGCTGCACACACTTCCCTTGCGCCCCGCCGCCCCAATTTTCAGGCTGTCTCTGACCTTCTCTTCCCTTGCTAGCCGGCGACTCCGCAGGGATTCCCGCTAAAGTGGGCGTTCGTTCTGCAACTTACCAATCGCCTCATTACCCTTTTTTCCCCACGGCTCTTTTCCTTTTCTTTTATTCCGCCCCTTTCTGTCTCAACGGGTGATCTTTGATGGGATTTCGTCTGTGGAATAATCCATGCGGTGCCATTGTCTCCCTCTCCCTACTCAACCTGACCAGCATCTTCTTTCCGCTCTCCATCATGCCCGCCATGCTCCGCCGCCTTGTCATGATGCAACGTACTTACTCCCGCTGTTTTTAAAATATTCCCGTGGAAAGTCCAGATCGCATTCCCCTAGCCGCCATCAGGAATCTTCCAGGAGTCCCGCGACGACCACATCTTGTCGCACCGAAAACCCCGTGTGACTTTGGGCAAAGCCAGCAAGCGCACGCAACGTCAGGAGATCGAAGCCTTAAGCGCGAAAGCTTTCTAGTCGCCTCTTTTTCAATTATCTCCAGATCTCTTCTTGCTCTTCAGCCAACCGTCACAAGAGTTCCAGTCTCAACATGGAGGGGGTCGAAACGGTAGATGTCAGCTGGCTTCACCATACGCAGAGAGGTTTGTTCGCGCTCAGTTGGTCCTGCGCCGGGATCGCATCTCAGTCTCGAGTCTAATACGATTTCACAATTATAGCAGATCTTTCTCGCTGCAGATCGGCCTCGTCAACGGTCAGTGATAAATCTAGTAATGAGACGGAGGCTCCGCCCACCTCGCAGCCCAGAACCGACCGGACGGTGCCCGTCACTTCAAACTCTCCGCCACCCGCAGTTGAATCGCCTGCCTCCGTGACCCAACCGAAATCAATACCCTCGAACGCTGGCGCTCGAGTGGAAAATGGAGGAAGCAAAGACGAGGGGGCGGAGGACGCAAGGCTGTCGGCTTCGACGCTCGCGCCCCAGAAAAGCTCCCCACGACAGATCGGTCGGAGGAACTCCTGGATCTCCAGTCTGAGCTCCAAGTTTTCCTCCGGCTCCACGCCGCCGTCGTCATCCAGCATGAGGGCACCAGCCACCCCCAAAGCAAGCGCACCCCTTACCAAGCTCGATACCCATAATCCTTTTGGGGCCGCGTATTCGCCCAGGGATCAGGAGGAAGAAAAAAGCCATGAACCGCTCGTCTCTACGTCGCCCAAATCGCCATCCTTCTTGACAAATGCCTTCCGCAAGCTCTCTTCGTCGGCATCGAGTGGGTCTGGCAGGGCCGTACCCAATGGTGTCATCTGTCAGCGTCGCGTGATGAATATCGACCAGGGCCGGGATAGGTGCAAGATACCCACTCTGGATCAAGGGAAACTGCGGCGTGTCGCGTTCTGTGTCGATGTTGAGATTGCGGGGGTATCCCGTCGCGAGTCCGACGAAGGAAGCCCCCCTGCAAGCTCAAAACGCCGTCTGGTTCCAGAAATTACCACTCCCAAGCTGAAAAGGAGCAACTCGAAATCCAAGGATAAAGATGAAGCGGCTGCATTGAAACATCCAGAGGCCGCGGTAGCCAATCAGGGCCCCACTAGCTCTGAAAGCCCTCTGGTGTCGCCCGAGGCCCCATCCTGCGAGGTCAAAATCACCAGCGAAGGCAGAGAACCTACCAGGAAGCAGGAAAAGAAAAAGCGATCCGAGGAAGAACGACGGGAGCGGCGAGATAGGAGGCGCCGGCAAGCTGAAGCCAACGGCTCGGTACCCCTGCAACTGAACGGCGATGACCCGGACGATGATTCTCGTGTGGCCGAGGCCAACGTCGGTCGTCCCAAGGCCCAGAGCCACCCAACGACAGACCCTGTCCGCATCTATAGACGCTGTTGTCAGCTGCGAGAAACGCCTGTGCTCAAACGGGTAGTCGACGAGATCTCCTCCCCTTCTTCGGTCCTAGCCGAATCCCCTGGTACTGTCGGTGTGCTGGATCTTAGCAATTTTCCCATGGCTCCTCCAGATGTCGTGACTTTCTGTGACTGGCTGGCTGTGGTCCCGGTTCGAAAACTCATCCTTGAGAAATGCGCTTTGACGGATACCTCCGTCCGGTCTATATTGGCCGCATTGCTTTCGACCAAGACGACAGAGCAGATGAGACAACGGCGCAGAAGAACCAAAAAGCCCGCAATTGAAGTTCCGGGGGCGCAGGAGAGAAATAGCGTTGTGGAAAAGTTGTCCCTAAAAGACAATCCTAAGATCGGCAGGGAGGGTTGGCGTTACATCTGCCTGTTCATTCATCTTTCGAAGTCCTTGAAAGCGATTGATCTTTCGGGCATCCCGTTCCCCAAACCACCCGTCGCGGCTAGTGGACCTGGCGAGAACACGAATAGCTCTCCAGGGTCTGCCGTTGATATTGCTTCCATATTTGCAAGTTCACTTGCCGAGCGCTTTGGAGGCGACCACCTCGAAGAATTATTACTCAGCGAATGCAAGCCGGCAACGGAAGACGTAAAGAAGATCTGTGAAGCCGCCGCGACGGCTGGTTTAAGAAGGCTAGGCTTCGCTAACAACAACTTGACGAGAGAAGGTCTAGAACATGTCGTTCGGTATTGTGAGTCCAGCAAATGCGAGGGCCTTGATCTCGGTGGAAATCCTATCCGCGATCACTTGGACTTGCTCGTCTCCGCTATCGGGAGAGACCATCCGCTCTATGCTCTCAGCCTTGCAGACTGTGCCCTTACGCCGTCCACCATCCACGCGGTTCTTCAAGCCTTGACGCGCCTACCGAATCTCCGTTTCATCGATTTCTCTCACAACCCAGGGCTCTTTTCCGGACAGCCGGATGCGTTGGCGTTGTTTAGACGATTCCTTCCCAAGATGCATTCGCTGAAGCGCATCCATTTAGCAGACGTGAACTTATCTGCCGACCATGTCATTGCTCTTGCCGAGATCATTCCGGAGAGTCCCAGCTTATGCCACCTGAACATTCTCGAAAACCCCTCCATCAGCGTGCTTGCGTCTGCAACAGATCCTCGCATCCAAGAGGAGGCCTGTGCGGTATATGCGTCTCTGATGGCGGCAGTGCGCGTGTCGGGGACAATCATTGCGGTGGATATCCAGGTTCCCAGTGCCGAAAACAACGAGGTTGTCAAGGCGCTTGCATCTCAGATCGTTGCCTACTGCCTCCAGAATCTGGAACGAGGGGCTATAGGCGCCCTAGAGGCAGATATTTCCGAGCCGGCTGACTCTGCACGCGCTAGCGTCCCCATTCCTGAGATTCTGCAACATTTCGTCGGTGCGGACGAACCGTGTGAGGAGGAGATGGTCGAGAATGAGCCGGCCGCCGATGAAGACTACGTCATTGGAGGTACCGGCGTAGTCAAAGCTCTTGGAGTCTGTCTGGGCAATCTGGACCAGCATATGCCGGGAGATCAGTCGGGCCCGCCTAGTGGCACAACAACGCCCAGGCATCGGGCGTCCCGGTCCCTTGTCCAGAAACGGCCCCGTGATATGTCTAAGAATTTGTTGGCTTCAGCTCGCAACATCCGGACTAGGATCCAATCCGCTCTGGTTCGCGAGGACAGAGCCGGGAATGACGATAACTACCGTACGTCTTGTCTTTTATCATCAATTCCCCTCCTTGTTTTAGTTTGTGGGTTTACTAACTAATTGTATCACAGGACGCCTTCAATTCCTTGATTTCACCCTGGATAGGATGATCAAAAGATTCGAAGATGAATACCCCGAGACCCGGATTTCACCGCAATTCGGCCTGCCGACTACCCAGGAGACGGATTCGCAAAATTCCGGAGAAGATTTGGACGCCGCCCTCCTTGGTAGCTCGTTACCGACCGCTGGGCTGGGTGATGAGAATGCGATCGACGATGAAGATACCGACCAATACGCTATCCGACTCTCGCGCGCGAGTTCGATTACCTCACTCCATTCCCGTGCCATGATCTCGGAGGAGGGCCATGTCCACCGTTTGGGACAAAACCTCCGACGTGATTTCCTCGACCCCTCTTTCGACCAGTCAGAAGACGAACAGACCATGGATGACGCCCACCTTACTACCGCCTTGCGCGAGAAGCTCGACCGTCTTCACGATCAGCAGACACGCCACAGTTTCGAGACCGTCGGCACGGATAAAGCCTTCGAGGAGCTCGGCTCGACTGTCAAAGAACTGTGGACCATCCAGCGACAGGATACTGAGGCTTTCCAGAAGTTCAGGCAAAGTCAAATCGCCGCCCAGATCAATAGCGGGAGACCGAGTTCTCGGAGCCAATCTGGCCTCGAAACTTCCAAAGAGCAGACATCTTTGTAAGCTTGAAATCTGCTACAGCGACTATTGTCTCGCTGAAACTTTTTTCCTTTCTTTTTTTTTTTTTTTTTCTTCTTTTTTGATGATCTTATTCGTTATTTTGTTTGTTTGTATCCATTTTAGCATGCCGCCTCTTGCGTTCACTGTACTCTAGCATGGGTTGTTATTGGCCGGAAGATGGTGATGAAATTGTATATACATGTCTATCCACGGACTCTACTTTATAATAAATATAACCTGATTTAATCTATGGATATGGAGACGTTGGAGAGTACTACGTAGTATATATGGGAGTAATTATGTGTGGTGTTGGAAGGGATCTGCATCTTAGTCAAGTTCCTCGGCATAGCCGCGTTCCCCAGACGGAAAGGAAGAAAAGGCCCGGGGTTCACATGTCAGTTCCGTCACGCTTACCTGGGATTCGGTTGTCTTCCGATTGTCACTTGACGTATCCTCTCCCTCCTTCATCCTCCGATCCCCTCTCTCCACGACTTGATTTCCTAAACAGCGTCTCTCCAAATCCCATATCCGCTTAATGGTCATGTTCTCCCTCGTCGACTCTGGCTAATCTATCTTGTGCCCCCCCTACCCCCCTCCCGCGCGGCCATCCCCTCACCGCGAGATGGCTGCCCAGTCGAAAATCCTCCCCCCCGAACGATCTGTTCGCCAGATCTTCTCGAGTCTAACATCTTCATACCTTCGTCACCGGACGAAGATCTCGCGTGCCGTTTATCTGACCCTCTTCGCCGCCCTCGCCAAACGGATTCATAATGCTATCTCCGAACAGAAGGCTGCCTCCCAGCAGCAGGTCGAGCTGCGCCGAAGGCCAGGGACGAGCAGCTTGAACGAAGAAGGGGATCCCCCGCGAAAGAAAGTCGAAGTCAATCGCGAATTCTTCCGGAATTTGCTGCGTCTGCTGAAGATCGTGGTTCCCAGTTGGCGGAGTAAGGAGCTGCGGTTGTTGGTAGGACATAGTGTCTTTCTTGTCCTGAGGACTATGCTCAGTTTGTATGTTGCTGAGCTGGATGGAAGGCTCGTGAGTAGCCTGGTCCGTGGCAAAGGAAAGGATTTCCTGTTGGGGTTGGTGTGGTGGATGATCGTTGCTGTGCCGGCCACGTTCACAAATTCCATGGTAGGTGTTTGTTGACGCTTTGCTTTACTTTCGATGGCAGATGGGCTGATCATGCTCGCTTCTACAGCTCTCGTATCACCAATGCAAACTCGCGCTCAGTTACCGCAAGCGTCTCACGGATTACATCCATGATAAATACCTTTCCAACATGACGTTCTACGCCATCTCCGCGTTGGATGACCGGGTCAAGAACCCCGACCAGCTGATCACGGTGGACGTCTCCCGATTCTCTGACAGTTTAGCGGAGCTGTATTCGAACCTGGCGAAACCGATTCTCGATATGTGTATATACAACTACTCGCTCTCGAAGAGCGTGGGCGGCGAAGGACTGTTCATTATGAGCCTTTTGGTGCAGCTGTCCGCCAATGTCATGCGTGCGCTGACGCCACCGTTCGGCAAATATGTGGCCGACGAGGCCCGACTCGAAGGAGAGTTCCGCTTCCTTCATTCGAGACTGATCGACTATAGCGAGGAGATTGCCCTGTACCAGGGCCACGACGCCGAGAAAGATACCCTGGACAAGGGCTATTTCACGCTGATCAAACACGTTAACCGGATCCTGCGGAGGCGGCTGTACCACGGCTTCATGGAAGACTTCGTGATTAAGTATTTCTGGGGCGCCCTGGGCCTGATTCTGTGCAGCATCCCTGTCTTCTTCAGGATCCCTGGTCAAATCAGCCAGACCATGGGTGATCGCACAGAAAGTAAGTGCTCACCAATCCGGCCTGGCTTGGACGATATCTAACCAACTTAAAATAGGCTTCGTCACCAACCGCCGGATGCTACTGTCCTCCTCAGACGCCTTCGGTCGACTGATGTTCTCCTACAAGGAGATCTCCGAGCTCGCAGGCCATACCGCGCGCGTCTCATCCCTCCTAGAAGTCATGGACGACCTACTCGCCGGACGATTCGAGAAGAAACTAGTATCGTCCGCCTCAATCGAAGAAAACGCCGCGATCCTCTCCGGCCGTGGCGAAATCGAAGAAAGCGAATCCATCGAGTTCACCGACGTCCCAATCGTCTCCCCCAACGGCGATGTCCTCGTCCAGAAGCTCTCCTTCACCGTCCACCCAGGCGACCACCTCCTCATCGTCGGCCCCAACGGCTGCGGCAAATCATCTCTCTTCCGCATCCTAGGCGGTCTCTGGCCTGTCTACGGCGGCAAAGTCAAGAAGCCCCGCTTCGACGAAATCTTCTACATCCCGCAACGCCCGTACCTCTCCCGTGGCACCCTCCGCCAGCAGGTGATCTACCCCGACGGAGTCCGCGAGATGCGCGCCAAGGGCATCACCGACACAGACCTCTACGAGATCCTCTCAATTGTGGAGATCGCCTCCGTCGTGGACCGCCCCGGTGGCTGGGACGCCGAGGAAGAGTGGCGCGATGTGCTCTCAGGCGGTCTCCAGCAGCGCATCGCCATGGCCCGCCTTTTCTACCACCGTCCTAAGTTTGCTATCCTCGACGAGTGCACATCCTCCGTGACGCTGGAGATCGAACGCGTTATGTACGAGACTGCTAAGAAACTAGGCACGACACTTATGACGGTCTCGCACAGACGCAGTCTCTGGAAGTACCATAAGATGATTCTGCAGTTTGATGGGGAGGGGAGTTATATTTTTACTGGGTTGGATTGGGAGAGACGGTTGAAGTTGGAAGAGTATGTTCCTCATCTCCCTCTTCCTTTGCTGAAGGATTTATAAGGAACAAGTACTAACAGTCAACAGTGAGAAAGACGAACTCGACCTCCACCTCCGCGCCGTTCCTGAACTCCGAAGACGCGTTGAAGAACTCAGCTCTTAGCTGATAATGAGAACGAACTCTTACAAGCCAATTAATCAATCAATAATCAATCGATACCTATATATCCATTCCCTCACCGCCTTACACCTTCCTTCCTTCCATCCATCCATACATCTACCTATCTACCTATTTACCTACCTATCTATCTATTTATCTATCTATCTATTTCTTTATTCATCTATATATCTATCTATCTAGCCTCATAGACCATAGCCATGATCTACAGACACGACTGCTCTTCATCTATGTTTGTCCTCTTTTTTGGTTTTCTGTGTTGGAGACATATATATATCTATTTCATAGTTGCCGTCTCGATTGTATGAATTGGTGGTCATCTATATATCAGTGAGCCAGACACTAATATAGTTAGCTATGTAGGGACTCGACTCTCGTCTGGGTATTGGGTATAAATCAGTCTACCTTAACTAGTTAGACTAGTACCTTCCTCTAGCTATTTGAATCCTGTTAGGCGTCTTATACAGTAAGTCCATCGGCTAGTAGGCTCATGACTACGATAGTTGTAAAAGGTATGGATGTATGTCCCAGTATAACATCAACATGATTCACAGTCCCTCTGTCTAAAGAACTAATATCATCTTGGCACAATATCTGAAGATAAGTCCTGGATCAAAGACCCGGATACTAATTGTGAAATTAATTGTATATGTGATATTTCCATCAAGAGCTCCGCTCAATAATACTTCGTATCGGGAGGGAGACCTTCTTTCTGATCATCTTTCTATATCATAGCAGTTAGTATCTAATATTCAATCATCAAAGAAGAACAAATCAAAAGTTTCCCAAAACTCCTAACAAGCTCGACCTCATACTCGCAGTACGCTTTCTCGCAATCTCCAATGTCCTCGAACGTCATCGCAACATCAAAATCAACCCACACAACCTTAGTACCAGACACAACGAGCATATTCTTCGGATAAACATCACGATGGTGGACACGTGCCCCGTGGATCTCTCTAATCCCATCAATTGCACAGATCAACAGATCATCGAAATAGTTCACGCAATCTAGCTTCTCAGCTTCCGCGAAATACCCAAGTACAATCGCCCTCGGCAGGAACTTATCCTTTCTGAAATGATCCAGCAGTGGGGAAAACCAAGACGAGTCCAGTCGATCGATGTAGCCGTAAAAGAACGGAACATAACCACGCGCACACGCGCCCCTTTCAAGGAGGTTCCGGTATGAGCCGCCTGTGCTCTCCTCTCCCACATTGATATTGTCTATATTGTTACAGCGCGGTTACTACAGCACTTTCTACTAGAGACAATTTAGTGGATATTAGAAGAAATCCTAGCTTGACTATTCATCTCTTTCATGAGGGCAGTGTTGGTATTAGGGGGTATGATGGGCAAAAGTAGACTATAAGCAGGAAAACAGGCAGAGATCGCTATTCAGGATACTCGCTCAGAACACTGAGTCTTTTGCTCAGCCCATGCTCTGTGATTATCTCAAACTGCTCCGTGAGTGCTCAGATGTATTCATTAAGTAAAAGGCAGTAAGAGGCGAGCATGAAAATGGAAACGCAAAGCCATCAAGCTGTGTAGAAATTTATGTATGTATGCATTGATCATGAAATTCTCATTAATAGCACTAAAACAGAAAGGCTCAAACAAGCAGGCAATTCAAGGTCCCAAAAAAAAATCAATCAATCATGCAAATCATCATCAAATGCATAGCAAAGCCATCAACAAACAGCACACTAGAACCGTGTATAGGTAGGTACTGTATATGCTTACTCAACAAAAACCCTACTTCTCCACAGCCAAAGGTTCCACATTCCAAATACTATCCGCATACTCGTTAATAACCCGATCAGTGGAGAAGAAGCCCATGCGCGCGACG
Source organism: Aspergillus taichungensis (assembly GCA_002850765.1). NCBI lineage: Eukaryota > Fungi > Ascomycota > Eurotiomycetes > Eurotiales > Aspergillaceae > Aspergillus > Aspergillus taichungensis. Next base: position 64,859 of record KZ559592.1, read on the forward strand.
CAGGTGATTGATTTGGTGAGCCATTCGTCCTGGTTGCGGAATGCTTCGTCGACCATTGCCTGGGTTTGGATGTAGGAGTCAAAGTCGTCCGACACGAGGTAGTAGTCTCCGTGGTCGACGATCGATCCGATGAGGGCGGAGAATTGGTCCGGGTCGCCGAAGGTGCCGCTGCGGATTGCGTCGAAGACTTTGGATAGGTTGGGGTCGAGGTTGAAGTCACCGTAGAAGTGGCGGTGGCGGAGGTCTTCGACGTCTTCGGCGAGGTTTCCGAATAGGAAAATGTTTTGTTCGCCGACTTCGCGGGTGATTTCGATCTGTGGGTTTGTCAGTGTCAGTGTATCCCAAAATGGTATGTTAAAGGGGGGGGTCAGAAAAGTTGTAACGTACATTGGCCCCATCGCAAGTACCGATTATCAAACCACCGTTGAGAACAAACTTCATGTTGCTGGTTCCGCTACCCTCAGTGCCAGCGGTGGAGATATGCTCGCTGATGTCCGAGGCAGGACAGATGATCTCGGCCTTGCTGACATTGTAGTCCTGGATAAAGATCACCTTCAGGAGATCGCCGACATCCGGGTCCTTATTGACAACGGCTGCAACGTTGTTGACCAGATGGATAATCGACTTGGCCATCCAATACCCCGGGGCTGCCTTGCCTCCGATTATCGACACCCGCGGCAGGACTTTTTTCCTATCCTCCGGAGACATGGCCTTGATCTTCAGATATCTGTGGATCACACCGAAAATGTTCAATTGCTGGCGCTTGTATTCGTGGATACGCTTCACTTGGATGTCGAAGAGAGCGGTTGGATTCACACTGTACCCGGTACTTTCCTTGATGTGTTTGGCCAGGCGAAGTTTGTTTGCTGTCTTGATCTCCGCCCATTCTCTTTTAAAGTCTTTGTCGTCCACGAACGCTTCCAGCTTTTCCAGGAGAGTCAACTCAGTCAGGAACTTGTAGCCGCCTAACTTAGATGCAATCAGCTCCGACAGTCTTGGGTTGGCTTGATGGAGCCAACGACGCGGTGTGATCCCGTTTGTGACGTTGGTGAATTTGTCAGGTCCGTATATTTTCACGAAATCTTTGAACAGCGTCGTCTTGAGTAGATCGGAATGAAGTTCCGCGACACCGTTGACCTTGTGGGATCCGATGATGGCGATGTATGCCATCCTCACCATCTTAGGATGCGACTCTTCGATGATCGACACTCGGGAAAGCATTTCTCTGTCTTTCGGGAACCTCTTTTCCACCGACTGGAGGAAGAACAGGTTGATGTCAAATATGATCTGCATGTGCCGTGGCAACAAGTTTTGCATCAAGGGGACGGACCACTTCTCCGAGGCTTCGGGCAAGACAGTATGATTGGTGTACCCAAAGGTCTGGGTGACAATGTTCCACGCCTCATCCCATTCGAGGTTCTCTATGTCGATCAAAATACGCTGCAGCTCAACGATAGCCAGCGTGGGGTGCGTGTCGTTGAGCTGAATGGCGACTTGATCGGGAAACTCGCTCCACGGTCGATTCGTCTTCTTGAACCTGCGGACGATATCGTGCAACGAGGCCGCGCACCAGAAGTACTGTTGCTTCAGTCGGAGCTCTTTTCCTCTCTCAAGATTGTCATTCGGATACAGTACAGCGGAGATGGTCTCAGCGCGCTGCTGATCCGCCACGGCGCTTTCGTAGTCGCCGGCGTTGAATTTCTGGAAGTCAAACTCTCCGCTGCTCGCCTTGCTCGACCACAGCCGCAGGTTGTTCGTCGTGCGGGTCCCATAGCCAGGGATGGGCACGTCATATGCAACCGCTTGAACGATTTCGCCGTCGTCCCACACGACGGTTGGCTTGTTGTTTTCGTCGTGATGCTTGGTCACTCGGCCGTAAAACTGGATATCAACGGTAATCTCATGTCGAGGGAATTCCCAAGGATTGAAGTCAAGCCAGTAGTCTGGGACTTCGACCTGGTAGCCGTCGACGATCTCCTGTTTAAAGATACCATATCTATACCGCAGCCCATAGCCCCATGCTGGATAGTTCAGTGTTGCCATGCTATCGAGGAAGCAAGCTGCCAGGCGCCCCAGACCACCATTCCCAAGAGCCGCATCGTGCTCTTGACCGATCACATCCTCGATACGAAAACCGAGCTCCTGTAGACCATCTTGGTTTGGACCATTAGTGTCAGGAGATTACTGAGATCAGAATTTCCTACCTCTAGCGGCATCCTTCATCCCAACATTCAACATGGCGTTGTCGAGTGCGCGGCCCATCAGAAACTCGAGGGAAAGATCTTCAGTGGTCAACAACTGCCAAATGGCCCAAGAGCAGCATTCCACATACAATAGATTCGCTTTTGATCCGCTGAGGACTGTCGCTGCTGCGTCTTGTTCCATTCCACGATCAACCGGTCCCGAAAGGCAAGGGCAGTTCCTGAATATGCAGCCCTTTGTTCACGTCAGTACTCCAGCAAACATTTTCATCAATTGACCAAAAACATAAAACATACGCTTCATCGCAATTGTAGAGAGATCTCGCCAAAGTGGTCTCAATATGACGAACCAGTTCTTTCTACTCATCTTTAGCTCCCGACAAACCAAACCTCAGTCCAAACAGCGACCTACCTCGAACTCATCCTTGTTGGTGAACCCAGTGACAGACTATACATCAGGGCTACCTGTTAGCGGCAAGGCTCTATACCCCAATCGGACATGGAAGGTCTCACATGTTTTCTCCACCTGCAGAGCCAAAAGTCGCCACCAACTATCAGCTAACGTCGGGATAAATTTCCACAGAACAAGGACGGCAATCAATGGGGTAATCGATGTGTACGCACGCCTCTCTCAATGGCTCAGGGATGCTGGCCTCAACGCTTTTGATCTCCGCTGGTCCCAGCCCTGTGAAGGTTCGCTTGTGCTTTGGACGACTGAATCCTGGGCCGATGGGGCCTTGGAGCTCTGAGACGGGGGCTCCGATGGATGGTCGTCGCTCGCGGCGTTCTTCGTCGGCCATGTTGACGATCAATGGTAGCTGACGATCAGAGTTGACGATTGTCGATCGGTGGGTGGGGGGGCAGCAACTCGAATGACACCAGTCTTGGGAAAAGATCACAAGGTAAAAGGACGAAAGAGTCCCTGAGTTGGTATCACAAGTAGATGTAAACACGAAAGAGAAACAAGTCCGCCGGAGAAGAGAAGACAAGGCAATAGATATGTACCTTCCCTGAGGGGCTCGAGGACGAGAAGAGGGGAAGACCAGGCGAGGACTAACGACCTCGTGACAAGCTGACCAGGATCAGATCAAGATCAAACCATTGAGTGAGTTGCAGAACAGGGAGAGAACAACAGCAGCAGGTGGCGGGGTAGGAGAAGGACCCAGCAGTGGTACAGTAGTGTACCTGAGAGCACCGTGGGGAGGTAGCACTCTACACCATCATACGATGGGAGTATACAATTCCCTCGAGATTTCAAATCATCCTACGGGAGAGGCCCACTTGGACAGTATTGATTCAATGACTGGACTGGGCATTGCTTTGAGTGGTACATATAGAAAAGGACTGAGTTGGTTACAGTAGGTAGGTGGATTGCTGCAGAGGTGGGAGAGTATTCAACAGTACAATGGTGATGTCTACTACTACTCACCTCAACTTTCTCCAGCTCTCACCTCCCAAGAGTGATACTCCCAAAGAGTAAAAGTACACCAATAAAAAAACCAGGTGAATCATGTATGGAAGAACCGGTAATAACAAAGTTCAATCGTGACGCACGCTTCCCACCCACTAAGGTAAAGCTCGGGTGGGGAAAAAAGGCCTGGAACACGCCTAAAAGAACCCCTCGGGGTTATTTATGGATCAACTGAAACCTCCTTGTGCACCTTGCCATCTTCTTCCCCATCATGCATCTACAAGGCCGTTATTCATTTCCCCCTCAACATCCGTGCATGCTCCAGCAACCAATTCCCATCACCGGTCACCCTACTTGGATCTGTGCTCTTCTCCCCACACCCCACTCCCTTATGAGGGGTATCATACACCTGACAGGAACCACCGTCGTGTACTACTGTAGATCTCAAGACCAATACATAGGCCTCGTCCATTCTCGTGGTCGTCATAGAACCAGTTTCCTAGATTATAGATGAAGAGAGGCACGGGCGAGAGGGTAAAAACTATAGATAATAGATTTGCATGCAAGACGCTATAGAGGTGTATGGTATGGTATAAGGGAATCGCAGCTCACTGCACTGGTCACAAAGAAAAAGATATCCAAAGCAAATGGGTCGCCACAGGTACATCGGGGTAAGCGTGGGGTATTTATGGTATGGGCGGGGGGCGCGGTTGTTGGAAATTCCCCAAGACCAACGGATCAATTCACGTTCCAAAGGGCAGGGGAGTTATTAGAACCGTTCGCACAAATGATATATGCAAGTCGTGCGCGCTGAGGCGAGTAACTTTTAATCCAAAATGTTCGGATAATATGCTCATTGAATCGAATCCCGGGCCAGAAATAGGGGTAAAGCAGTTGATACTTTACCATGCGAATGGAACAGTCCCGACAGTCAGAAGGGGAAATATGGGGAAGATGGGAAAAAGAAAGAAAAAGGATGGAAAGAACACAAAACTAATAATCAAAAACAAATAAGATTCGAATCAAAAAATCATGCCATGGGATTCCAACAGTAATATCCCAATCCAGCGCCTAACAAATGGACTAAGACGCAGTATTATAGCACCACAACGCCAGTTCCTGATCCATTAAACACGAGAGAGTATCAATAAAGCAAAAGCAAAGGGGATTAGGGTAAAAGGACGGCACAAAGGGAAAAAAGAGCGTCAACACCGTGAGGAGTCAGTGTGGCTGGGTCAGTCCTGCGAACCAGTGCCATCCTCAGCACGTAGCGACTCGGATCGGCATGGCAACCACGTGGCTAGGAATGGGCCAGGAGAAACCTAGAGAATGCCCGAGTCCTTCAAGGCGTTCTGTAAGATTGTCTCCTTGACGGCAGCGAATACTAGGCGGATATTCGTCGTGTCGGTCGCTTGCGTCAAACTGAAAAATGGCAGACAGGTCAGCACTCCGCTCTGGATAACTGGTCTCGGGCATGAACTCACTGGGGATAAAGGTTCAAATGAGCCCGGTTGACCTGGTTGAACCTCCACAAAAGATATTTGGCGGCGCGGTTGACGTCGTTGCCGCCCAGATAATCGGGGAAGTAATCGCTCAACGGCGACCGAGGGAGTTTCTGGCGGAACAGATCGACCTTGTTCAAGAATAGAATGATACTGGTCCGCATAAACCACCGGGAATTAACGACAGAATCGAACAGCACTAAGCTCTCCATCATTCGGTTCTGCGAAGCGCATCAGCATCAAGGTCTCATCGCGCGACATAGGTTGGAGCTTACTTGGTTGCTTTCTTCAAGAAGTACCTGGTCATACTCACTCAACGCCACGCAGAAGATGATCGAAGTGACATTCTCGAAACAATGGATCCACTTCTTCCGCTCACTTCGTTGGCCGCCAACGTCAAACATGCTACATACTCGTCAGCGACCGCACCAAAGTATGATGGGGAAAGCAAGCCATACTGTATGCTCAATTGGCCCATCGTGAACCGTGTTTCGTAGATACCAGTGGTTTTTGTTCGCGCGCGAAGCACATCATTGACATTAGGGGTGTATCCTTGCGACGCGATCCGTTTCGCTTCCTCGAAGAAACTATGGGCGCATTAATATGGGCTTGGGACGACACAAAACGCCACCAGGAGTTTCTTACTATGGCGCAGAGTCCATGAGGTAGAACTCATTCTGATGCTCCAACACTGTCGACGTGCACGGGTCATTCCAGAGGTACGTGATCGCGTCCCCTACTTCCGGATCGAGGAATTTGGTCGGGTCGGGGTCGATATTGTAGTTGTCAAGGTATTTGATATAATCGCGAACTTTCTGGCTCGACGGCTCCAGACCAAACTGCCGGTAGGCCCCAGTGATGGACTTGGCGCAATCCAGGAGATTCTTATAGACCGTGATGCGATACAAGAGCAATTCCTCCGTTGAGTAGCCATTCTGGTGGATAATCTTCATCTGTTTGACTATCGTCGACTTTCCGCTTTCGCCGGATCCTACAGCAAAGGAAACAAAAACGAACATTAGCCAGACACAGAAGAACCAATCGAGAAACAATTCAAACTTACCCAGTAGTAGGATCTTGCATTCTTTCCGTAAACGCCGCGAATCCTCCTCTAACCTGCGATCGATCGCCTGGCTGACTTTCCTCTGCTCCACATCTCCTGTCGCCTCCGAGCTCAAACATGAACCCATCTTCTCGTAGAAATCCCAGACAGCGAAGGCTCTCAACCATTAGCTGCCTGCGGAGATGAACAGCATCGACCTATCAGGACACCTGGACCCGACGAACACCGCAGGTACCTATTGTCACAACGCCAGAAAGAAAATTCACAGTGCGACGATTACTGGCGCGATCGAGATTCGGAGGTGAGCTGGCAGAGAAAGAAAGAGCCAAGGGAAATTAAAAGAAAGGGAGCAGACGGAGCGGGCAGGTTTGCGATCGACGAACGAGCTCGGTCCAAGAATCGAGGCTGCACAGTGGCCAGAAGCAGGCACCACAATAATAATTCCGGTCTGGGACTGGAGGTCTGAGTGACAAATGCAAGCTCCCGGGGGAGAGGCGGGGGGGGCTGTGGTTGAGGGAAGGCGATGGCTCGTGATGCAGACGAAACTAGGGAGAGGACAGACGGGGGGGGGGAAAGGTTGGAAAGGGAGTCCAAGCGTTATTGTGTTGTATTGTCCTCCTTATTAGGCTGGCAATGATGAGGGGTGACAGGAATCAAACTGCGGAGCAAGAAGGCGAGAGAGAATGACAAGCCGACGCTAATAAGGATCACAGAGGTCGATCGGGGGGGGATGATGTGGGAGTGTGGATTGAGAGCGCGGGTCTCGAGTGAGATAATGTAAGCAGTGAGGATCAGTGTGTGGGATTTCTCCAGGATGTAATGTGTCATGCATGTAATAACAATAGGGAGAATAGTCAGAAGAGTCAGAGTCAAAATTAATGATAATCTGGAGAAACACGAGACCGTGCGGGTGAGCGGATGAGAGGGTCAAAATGAATGAATTGGGAGTTATTAGATATTACTGCTGGGTCAGTAGCGGTGAGTTGTATAAAGAACAAATCAAAGGCGGCGGTATTCGTTTGTGGGTAGTCCAAGTCGTCGTAGTTGTTGTGTTTCCGGCCGGGAGGAGAAGGGAAGGGAAGATATTACCTCAAACCCCCCAGAGTGGATGGTTCCCAATCGTCATATATTAGGATCGATTGATTTGGGGGTGGAGACTGACAGAGAAGGATGATTACATACACAACCCCAGTCAACTCAGATCGCAAAGTGTGGGTATTGTTCGCAAAGGCAAAAAAAAAAAAAAGAAAGAAAGAAAGAAATAGAAAAAAACGTGGACCAGGCGAACCTTACACGATGGCCAGGGTTAATGTTATAAATCTTGGAGAATAAACTTGCTCGATGTGACTCTATCTAACTTTGGTGGCTCCGAGGAGAAAATCCTTGTGACAGGATCTGGTTTGAGAAGTCAAAGAGTGTTTTAATTTCAATCCTTTGTATCCGAGTCGGATGACCGAAGGTTAAAAAGGCACTATTTGCATCCATGATCATCCACATCTTGGGGAGTGTGTGATGAGAGAGATCAGGTATGGGAATTACCCAGGATTGAATTTAATATACCATATTACGCGGTCGTGTCGACCGTGAATTAGTATCTCTTGGTATGTACTGCCGTATCCTCGTATTCTTGACCATATACGGGGTAGAGATCGGATAAGACGGTTATTGTAGGTATTACCCAGTTGGTGAAGGCATTTATTGAGATGTTCCCTTTCAGGGATTCTGAATCATGAAACTTACTGTCTACTCTCTTCCTCTTCTCAAGAGTCCGATCGATATTGATGGGAACCCCCCATGACCGATTTAAACCGGAGATTATAGGAAAAGCAAGATAAACCAAACGTCATCCAAATACGGAAATCAGGAATTGATCCATTTCTGTCCATCTCTGTACTATGTGACCCCTGCACAGTCCGTCTTGAACTGACCATGAAATACCCAACCTAAAACCTATCGACACATATCCTCGAAAGGGATCTGTTGTGTCGTCACTTTCACTACCATGGCTCGGAGACAGGGTACCATTAGATTTGTTACATACATCCATACACGCCCTGTTTACTCCGTACATAGCCTCCCGGGAGCGCCCCGTCCAAGCGCCCGATGCTGGTTTGGGAATGTCAAGGCTGAGGCCGGGCTATGCCCTTGCAGGATCCTGGTTGGAGGACGGAATTCTCGAGGGCTTGTCCTCATATCACGACTATGCTAAAAGAGTTCAAGGAGACTACCTCATCTCTTTTTGGAATGGAGAGGCGCAATGTCCAATTTATTCATATATTTTCTGGTCCCTCATCCAATCTACTAAATCTCAAAGTAAGCGAACCTAACAGATCCTTGATTACGGAGTACTTGCTCGTAAAATTGACATGATATGGGGTTGCCACGTGCATCGTATGGGTGGGTTGGGGCTAGTGCCCTCGGAATACTACATGAGGCGATCGATTCCTTTGAGGTCGGTAAAACTGTCCAAAAGAATATCTAGGACCCGTGAGCCGGTGGAGGAAGTATGCCGACATTATATACTGTAACTATAGGCATTGTGGTCGGGAGTAGGCAGGCGGGTGTGAATGTCCATTGTCAACGTCAGTGTCTTGGCTGGATTGAAATCTTTGGGCGATAAGCTACGTGGCCAAAACCTTTCTTTTTTGTTTGTTTGATTTTTTCAGTTCTATGCTTTTCCAAAACAACCACCTTAAAAAGATAGAGGATCGATACTGCGTGGGTCACACATGCATTCCACACTTGATCCCTCTTCGATAAGGAATGCGGTTCTTCATGTCCGTCTTTCTCCTAGTCGGCATAATACGTGTCTCCTCTTGAAACGCCATGGTCGCTTTTAGTCACAAACAGGAGGATCCTGCTTGGCAGCCTTGATACTTCGGGGCATTTCCAAGGGACTAATATCCAAATCTAATTACATTGCATTTCCAATGCTCTCAAAGTCCAGTTCACCAACGGAGTTTTACGTCGCTTTCAAAGACCCTCATCAGATCCAAATACTGTTCAGAGACCCTGTCTGTTTTGTACAGTTGGATCTTGGACGCGAGTCATCCATTGAACGGATTGGAGCCAGCCCCACAGCCTGGGGAACGGGGACTATGATGAAATTGCAGCCTTGGAATAGGGAGTGTCTAGCCTTGTTGGGATGGAGATTGAAGCAGACAGACAGGCTAACCCTATTAAGCCCATTGTCATTGCTCGGGGCAGGTGAGATGCTCCTCCCAGTAAATTGGATGTCAACCCTAAGACAGCCTTGTCTACTGACTCCTATACAGTATGAAGAATACTAGATCTTCTCGTTCTGTAACATGACCCTTTCTAGACAGATCATGCTGATTGTACATCGACAAGACCTTACATGTTCGGTAGGGGGTAACAATCACGACAGAAAGAAAGAAAATAGACAAACTCAAGCGCCAATGGACGTGGCGTACGCTCATAGACATAGCAATCTTCCATCAGTCGATTTGTAGTAATAGATGTTCAAATGTCTGGAATGATGAGGGGATATTGGAGAAATACAATTCCGTCTCACACTGAACACGACGGTGCGCGAATGGTTACAATTTCCTATCAGATATCAAGCACCTGGATTCGAGTATCTTCAACCCCATCTCAAGACACGGTTTCCTATAATAGAAATAAAAGATGGTTAAGGCTTGAAGCCTTCCGTCCGCTGAGCTAAAAACCATCCCGTCGAATGTTAGATAAGCGTGGGCAATCTTGTTTGACTTTGGAATCATAATCCAGCCAATAACAAAGGTTCAAGACGATCTCATTTATAGAGACCGCGTGGAAGTAATTACAGTTATTCATCTTCCAGAGATGCCGCTTCAGCCCGTCCTTACCAGATCCTGCTTCCCTGGTCGCGGACGTCATCGCTCCATTTGGTCTCTGGCAAAGGCTTTAACTAAGCGGGCTAAAGTCCAGTTTCCCCACATGCCTACGACCCTGCTACCCAGGTTTGCCGCCACCTAGTCGGTCACTCTAACTGACAGCTTTTGCTTCCTCTCTGCTTGCTGAATTACCCCCCCATTATTATTATTCGCCCCTCCGACTGTCCCTCCGGTCTTCAATATCATCCAACTATCAACTCTCGGCTTCATCTTCCCCAATTCCCATCCATTCCTTTACCACAACTTACCCCCTCCTCCTCCCACCTCCACCCCCCTCTTTTTCCCCTCGTTTTCTCCCCTTATTGGAAAAGACAAAAAAAAAAGAACGAATTCAAAGAGGGTAAAAAAAGAAAATCCCAGTATAGAAGGGAGAAATCAGCAACAACGTTGAAGGATTCGTCTCGAATATCGTCGTTCATCCTTGATCCAATATGGCGGAATTCGTGCGTGCCCAGATCTTCGGAACCACCTTTGAGATCACCAGCAGGTACAAATTTTTTCCACCGTCGTCCTTCGACTTGATACAATGATGGATTTCTAAACGTTCGACAGGTATACAGATCTGCAGCCGGTGGGAATGGGTGCCTTTGGTCTCGTATGGTATGCTTGAAGTTAACCCCTCTTTTTGAACTTTTCCTGCAACGCCCCGCGTCCCGCGTCATCGAACATGCGCTGACACGTCCTCCGATAATGCATCAGCTCCGCAAGAGACCAATTGACCGGTCAGCCCGTCGCCGTGAAGAAGATCATGAAGCCGTTCAGCACCCCGGTCCTTTCCAAGAGAACATACCGCGAACTGAAACTACTGAAACACCTGCGACATGAAAACGTTAGTCAACCCGACCGATCGTAACGACCGTTGCTGGGTTCGTCTATTGACCATCTACAGATCATCAGCTTGAGCGATATCTTTATCTCCCCCCTGGAAGACATGTACGCGGTTTCTCTTGGCTTGGATGGTCGACAGAGCTTGGACTGACTGGACGCTGCAGATACTTTGTCACGGAACTTTTGGGAACCGACCTTCATAGACTCCTCACCTCCCGACCGTTGGAGAAACAGTTCATTCAGTATTTCCTCTACCAGATCCTTGTGCGTGGCTACGAAACCTCTCCCCCCGGTTCGGTGAAGGTTGGTCGCTAACCTTCCATCAGCGGGGCCTGAAATATGTCCACTCGGCTGGTGTCGTCCATCGGGACCTGAAGCCCAGCAACATTCTTATCAATGAAAACTGCGATCTCAAGATCTGCGATTTCGGCCTCGCCCGTATTCAAGATCCCCAGATGACCGGCTACGTTTCGACACGATACTACCGCGCCCCCGAGATCATGCTTACATGGCAGAAGTACGACGTGGAAGTGGACATCTGGAGCGCAGCTTGCATTTTCGCGGAGATGGTTGAGGGCAAGCCTCTCTTCCCCGGAAAGGATCATGTCAATCAGTTTTCGATTATTACAGAGCTCCTTGGAACCCCGCCGGACGATGTGATCCAGACTATTTGCAGCGAGAATGTTGGTGTTTCCCTCCTTGCTGTGGTTCATTTTGAGGCGTCAGTATATACTAATGTCGTCTTCGCGCCAGACTTTGCGATTTGTCAAGTCGTTACCCAAGCGGGAACGTCAACCTCTGGCGAACAAGTTTAAGAATGCCGATCCCGACGGTAAGAAATATTTGATGGTAACTGGATGAGGACGATTCGGTCGCTGACGTTCACAGCTGTGGACCTTCTCGAGAAAATGCTCGTCTTTGATCCCAAGAAGAGAATCTCTGCCACCGAGGCGCTTGCACACGAATATCTTGCCCCCTATCACGACCCGACCGATGAACCGGAGGCCGAGGAGAAGTTCGACTGGTCTTTCAACGACGCTGATTTGCCCGTGGATACCTGGAAGATCATGATGTACGCGTCTTGAAATCAAGCCCTCGCGGTGAATGCTCTGCTAACATGACATGCGCAGGTACTCGGAGATCCTGGATTTCCACAATATTGACCAAGGCCCCGATGCCGGTCAAGTCTTTGGACCCGTGGGAGACGGACAGCAGGGGTTTGCATGAGAAGCTCCGATATTTGATTCCACGACGAGGAAGTTTTAACTCTTCTTATTACTCCATATGACAATGATCCAGTAGGCATAGGTGGTCTGCGTCTGTCATTCCACCTGTTAAGGCCCGCCCCGGCTTATCACCATGTTTCTGTGATAATTTTGTCGGTCACCATTTTGTTCAGGACGGACGGAAGAAAGTAATGTGTAAGTGGAGGTTCTCACCATTCATGCTTTTGTTACTCAGTTAGAGTTGGAAGACCTGGGAGTTGAACGCGTCTGTAACACGAACGAATCATCTTGACATCTTTTTTTAATCATCTATATTATATACAAGCACATGTGATATTTGCCGTACGGATCATGGATTCATTTCGTCATGGTATTGGCCTGCTGGGAGAGGTCTTCGTAGTACCTCAGCACCTCTTCAAGATGATCATCTGGTGGTCAGGCGTGATCACCAGATAAAAATGGAAACACTCCACCAGGACCACCTGGGCTGGAGATCCAGGGCGACCGTAATGAAAATGACTGCATAAAATGGCCACCGGGTCCTACCACTACTACGTAATAGGTTCTCCAACAGCGGGGCTTATGGAGGGTTAACTATTAGTAGTCAGTAAAAATAGTTGACGATCCCCAGCTTTTCTTCCAGTCACCGCCCGAGAGAGCAACCCATTCATTCTATTCTGCAACCCTTCAATTTCCCCTGGTTCCAGAGAAGTAAATCTCTCCCCCGGGCCAACACTTTTGACCGTTGGTTTGGTATCTTTATTCCTATTCAATTGATTCTTGGGTCACACGTGAGGGGGATTTGATCGACCGTCTTTATCTCTCGCTTTTTCTGGAAGGGTTGCCCTCACCCTTCACCAGGAAGGAAACTGGCTTAGAACGTGTCATTTTCGGTGCTTGTTTTGTTATTTCTTTTTTTTTTTCTTATAAGCCACCCCACAGATAACTAGTCCTCCACTATGGCTAGTACCTCGAGTCAACAGGTCCCCATTGTGATGGTCATTGATTTCCACCATGCAAGGTGAGTGGTTCAAACGAGGGGGAGAGTTGGAAAGTGTCGGGTGTATACTGCGCGACATTCTTTGGCTTTGAACTCCACATGAAGTCGCATCCCACCACCACCACCACCATCAGATATGCAACTACGACACAGCGCGCGACTAGTATCTCATGGCGGGCGAACATATCCGCTAACCAACATCTCTCTTCTTTCTCCACAGGGGCCCCGAAATCGAGCATTGCATAGGAAACGAGGGGACCGACCCCGCGGTGCAAAATGACTGGTCCTTACTACCCTTCATGGCGCTATCGGACGGCGCGCATATGTACGAACCGACGCTCCCCTTTTTCCTTTCTCCCATACCGTCTCGGGAACACCCGCATAACAACATCGAGTCCCTCATTGACATGGTCCTTGCGCTGCAATTAGGTCGACTGAGGAATTCTCGTATTTCACGCTGCACCAGAAAGAGACCGCCGCGGAGCCCGCGACTTCGCTTTTCGGTATCGCTTGCGCCAGGCAGATTGATGCGAGCATTCTCAAATATAAGCCGCCGGAGGTTACGCGGTCGACTGTGCAAAAGGCCGTTGTCGTGGTGACGGATAGTCCGCAATATCTGGGTCAATTGAGGGAGAAGTTGTCGGTGGTGACGTCGGCTTGGTTTGCGCAACGGTATGTTGGTGATCGCATCCGATCTGGGGGAGGCAGGGCTCGCGCCGTCGAGTGACAAAATGGTGGGACAATGCGATGTGGAGTGTGGCTGATTCGTCTCGTTGGAAAACAGTGACTTCTCGGACATTGATATCCTTAAGGTGTGTTTCGGCGCTGCGGACGGACTCCTCGGAGATATGCTGATATGTGTGTTTTAGAAATTCCGGGAAGGGCTGGTGATCAGTCTGGAGAAGAATGAGGGGTTCAAAGACCAAAACTTAGGTAAGACTACTGCATTGGGTGTGATATGACATGTCTGATCGGGTTAGGACTTTCTCTGCGGGAGATGATTCACGAGTTCAAGTATCAGACGCTTGTATTGTTCAAGGCTTTGCTTCTGCAGCCAAAGGTACAGATAATCCGCGTATGCGACATCAGTTTCTTTACTAAACCTCGATAGATGCTGTTCTTCGGCTCGAGATGCGAACGCCTGTGCATGATCCAGTTCTCGCTCGTCTCCCTCATACCGGGCCTTATGAACAGCCTCGGGGACTGTGCCGATCCCTCATTCGACAACTACGCGCAAACCGTTCAAAAACCGACCTCCCTCAAAACGAGCGACAGAAGCTCTTGTATGGGACCAGCTTCCCCTTTGTCACTACGATGGGCTAACTATTTTTAGTACTGTCTTACATGGGCCTGCCATTGCAGATTTTTGGAAAGGTTTGCACATCTTCAACAAGCGTTGTGGGCAGTATTGACTTCTTTCTAGGGCAGCATGTTCGGACCGTACACACCGTTACAGCAGCTGGATCTGCTCGCAGATGACGGAACCAAGTCATACGTTGTCGGGTCGACAAATTCTTTACTCTTGCAGCAGAAGGACCGCTATAGTGATATCCTAATTAACGTAAGTATTTGCACTTTCAAATAGCTTACGTTTCTAACTTAATTGCTCTAGCTTGACGAAGACACCATTAATATCTCATCCCCAACTTTACGAAATGCGTTGGCCCTGTCGACTGCGGATAGGCGTTGGATCGACCTCCTTACCCAGATTATCAATGAGACGTGGGATGAAAGCCACCCGGAACGCCCCAGGACGCACGGCTATATGGGATCCGAGGAGTTCATCAGACTTCAGTTCGAGGAGTACTTGCTCGCACTACTCGCCTGCATGAAGTACCACGAAGAACTTCACTCATTCAACGCCGGTGGTCCTGGTCGGAGGACCCAAGAGCAGATAGACGGACTCAACATCGAAGGCGATCCGGCGCTAGAATTCAATGGAGAGTTCCTGGCTATGTGGCAAAACACTTCCAACTACGCGCTCTTTTCGCGTCTGACATCCGATGCCCTTCCTTTCTCAATTGTCGAGCCCCGTCATCCTTGTGCCGGGGGCCTTACGATCGACGACGTCCAACGGCGTATCTCGCAACAGGTCGCAGATCTCCATCTCGACGACCGCGTCCGCGAAGGTCGCGAAGCGCTCAACCGGCACCTCAGCACCGGTCAGAAGAAAATGAGTGCAGCATTCAACAGCTTCTGGTCCGACATCGAGTCGATGCGCGAAGCCCAGAAAAAGCGAAACGAAGAAAAGGCAATGCAGTCGCAGCGACAGTCCCTAGATGGAGAATCTTCGCCCCAGCCGCCACCTCTCCCGCGTTCGAATTCCGCAGCTGCCTCGACGACAGCAGGCTCCAACTGGATGGGTCGCAAAGCACCCCCGCTAGACATTACCCAAGCCCAAGCATCGGTCAACACCGTGGGCCAAAAGGCAGGAGCGTATTTCAGCTCGTGGAGCTCCTGGGCCGCTGATAAACGCAAGGAGTGGCAGGAGAAGAAGTCTTCTTCCCCCTCCTCCCCCTCGTCCGTCACGTCCCCGTCAACGCCCATCCTCGCCACCGTCGCCGAGACAACCGATGCCGAAAGGGGCAGACGCAAGTCTCTCCAAGCGCGCCGAGATTCGAGCGGGAGCCTTTCGAGTGTCAGCCTTTCTCTCTCCCGCAGCGGAAGCCGCAGAAAGAGGTGGAGCAACATCCTCTTGAGGCGCGAAAGCGGCGAATTCAGTTCCCTCCACCGGAAAGATGACGGTAGCGGTGGTGACAGCAGCGACTACGAACCTATCTATCCGAGATCACCCTTGTCTCGAGAAGCCCCCGTCCTCGGTGAAGATATAAAAGAACCGGAGGGGTCAGGTACAGACCATGCGGACAAAGCGAGTACCGATGCGCACGACAATACACAGGGCTCAAAGGAAACGAAAGCCTCGCCATCATCCCCCATAGCCGACAAGGAAATCCATACTACGAAGACGCCTCAAGACAATGCCAAAGAGGAACAACACGACGACCACCCACAACAGCCAACAAATGAAGAGAAGCCACCCTTACCCTCAGAGACCGCCAGTCTTCCCATGACCAACTAATTTTTCTTTTTTTTTTCTTTTCCTTTCTCTTTTTTCTCTTTTCTTCTTTTATACTCTTCAATATCCAAATCCAACTCTCGGACTTCCTACACACCGAGTCTTGGTCTTGGACATGATGATCTACACGGCACTTACAGGGTGGCTCTCTCTCTCTTCTTCCATCTTAAATTTCCCAGCGACGACTTCAAATCTATATCTATCTACCTACATACTAAATCACATCACATCTAAGACCAAGCCAGGATAACTAATCCAGGCATTTAATCATTTCACAATTCCATACTTCTGAACTTCGATACCCAAATGCAGGGCTTACTTTTGTGTTAGTATTTTTCTCCCATTTATTTATCTGTCTGTTTTCACTTGCATTATCATTATCATTATCACTATCTCTCACCGTGGGAATGGCAACCGAGACGATATGTATGGTGTGGATTTTGCTGTATGTCAATTCTCTATCGATCGATCGATCGATCTATATCTGTCGTCTATCTGCTTGCGTGGCTATATTCATAGCCAAAGATAATTCTGTAATATATTTATACTTGAACTCGCTATTATTTCTCTTGCTGGTGTTTCTCTTCCGTGCTGTGTACTCCGTATGGTAGTTTACTAGGCGCTACTATACAAATATACACATTTCTGTGTGGATGGGAAAGGAATGGGAAAATACATGGGGTAGATCACGCCACTACAACAAACCATCCACTTCCATCTCATCGATTACTCCAGTCAGATGCTATGTAATGATTCATTCATTTCAGACGTGATAGAACTGATATAAGAAGAGAAAAGAGAACTAGCGCTAACGTAGGAGAGAATAAGAGAGATAGATAACCGAGGCAGGGAGAGTAGTGTATAGCAGCCACCAACCAGTCAATCAATCAGTCAATCATGCAATGTAAGCAATTTCGTCGCCATCCAAACGCTCTATATAGTCTTTCTCCATGAGAGCCTCGATGTTCTTCTTGATGTCAGGTACCTTGGGCGGGAAGCGGGATTTGACTTGGTGGATGACTTCCTGGACGAGCTGGACGTGCTTCATCTTCTTGCGGGACTTCATGATCCGGACGATGGCAGACTAAGAAGGTGGTGGGTCAGTATACTTTTCTGACATTGGGAAAATTTTGAAATTCTGGGTTCTGTGACATACCTGGAGCAGCAGCTTACGGTCCTCCTCTATCGTCTTGTGCGTGTCGTCCGACTCGACCTTCTGCTCGGATTTGATCTGGATGTTCAGGTTCACCTTGACCTTCTTGTGCTTGAAATTGTAGTTCAGAGAGAAAGATGCTCCAGGCCCGGGCTTGGTGCCTTCTGGGCTGATATGTAGCACCTTGGCCTTGAGGAAGATACCCAGGTTGGGATCGAGAATCTCGGGGGCAAGTGAAGTGGCCTTCTGAATATCTTCATAAGTCAAGGTGTCGTTCTCGTTGAACAGAAGAAGGATCCCCATCTGGAAGGTGGACACTTGGAATGTGTATGGGACCTTGGTGTTTTTGATGTAGTTGGTCTTCATCTCACCCTTGCACAGCTGCCAGAGCCAGGTGAGCTTTCGCCCGTTGTGCTTGTCGAAATAGAAGCTCTGGAACCGCTCAGCGGTCTTGACAATCTCCGGTGGTGCAAGGAAGTCAGTCGATGGCGCCTGCAGCGGCCAAAACCCAGTTCCCAGAATCTGGAAATGCGAATCCACCAGCTTCTTCCGGTCATCATCGTCGAGGACCTTCTCCTGCCAATCTCTGTAGCTACCATTAAGATCCTTCGAGATCTGGATATCCTGGAACATGCGCTGCAATTTGTTGGTGTATTCGAACCCGCAAGCTTCCTTAAGCTTGCTGATCATACTCGTCTCCGCGTCATCTGACACCGAGCTCACATGCACTAGTCGTTTCGCAAGCATCTTCGAGTAGAACTTCTGGAAAACATCCTTGTCCTCAATGTACTTGAAAACAGTCATGATCTGGACTAACATCTCTTCTAATTCGGACTCTTCGGCGGCCTTGGAGCCCTTCTTGAGCAGCGAGTCTGTGTACTTAGCCAGGAGCTCGGGCGATTTGGTTGAGCTCGATGCGCAAATCTTGTTTCGGTTGACAAACTCGCGGCAAGCATTATCCAACGATCGAACAAACTCAGATTCGCCGTTGAAGGCCTCGTTGACCAAGCTTTGGTAGCGAGTATGTACCTGTAATAGCGCATCGACGTACATCCTGGGTTCGAACGTCTCGCCCCCCGTGGCGACCTTCTCAACGGCAGCAAGACCTGCTTTCCGGACATGGGTTTCAAACTTGGTTCGCAGAGGATCCAAGCCATCTTTGATGCGCGACAACAGCCGATACATCCGAGCGAGATCGTCTTGCCGCTCGTTATCCAACAGAACTTGAAACTCGTCCCGGAGAAGCTCCGAGTGGGCTGTGACGAGCACGTCAAGGCAGGTATCCGTGAGATGCTTGGAGATATCAGGGTGCAGGTACAATCCAACGCGTGCTTTCTCCTCGTCGAAACGAGACTCGGCCTTCTTCATATACTCGACAACACTGTTTTCGGCAACGAACTGGCGGGATTCGTTTTCGTAGTAGACCCGGGTGGCGGCAATGAACGGCTTCTCAAAGTAAATCCGGTATACTTCGAGCGTGGACTTGGTACTGTCGCTCTCGTCCAAACCAAGAGAAACAAAGGAGTCAACAATGCTCTTAATCTGCGATTGTTCGATGGTCTCGCCATTCCGTTGCTTCTCAACGAGATTCAATACAGCGTCCATGACCTTCTTGTGGACCTTCATGAAGAAGTCATCCTTCCATTTGACCAGATGCAAAGTGTAGACATCGTACACGTTCTTTTTGCCTTCATCGATCTCCCGCTTTACCCAGTGGCGGTTAAGGTACCGGAACAAGTGATTGATGTACTTGGCGGCCGTTGTGTAGCGGAGCCATTCACGAATGTAGAACCCTAGTAGGGCCTCCTCGGCGTGGCTCTCAGACTCCGTGTACACCGCTTGGAGGTGACGCGATAAGTATTCGCCCAGTAACTTGTATAGCTCTTCGCCCAATAGATGTGCTATCGAAAAATGTCAGCCTACTACGCCGACTACTCAACGCTTGATGCGGAGACGAACCACCCCTGTGCGACTGCAAGCCTTGCCCGTTGGCGACTGCTTTTTGAGACGTGCAAAAGTTATGAACAGCCCTGTCCTGGTATTAGAGTTTGCTTGATTTGTTGTGGTATGGGAGATGCCGTACGTATACAGGGCCATGTACTATAGAGCAAAGGCACAGCGTTAGAATGCGTCCAGAAACGACCGTGTCCGAGAGTCCCGGTAAGAAAGGGAGGTCATACATGCTTCATATCCACGCCTTCCTCCAGCTTCAGCATCACGCTATCGATACCCTTCTCTAGGAATGTCCATCTATGTGCGAAATCAATCCCGTATTAGTGGCGACCACTGGAGGATAGGGCTGGAGTTGGAACCAACGTTTCATCCAAATCCTCCTTCTGAGGCGTCTGTGGGATTAGTGGAGGCATGTTTCGGCTGAAGAGACTTGGAACGAAAGTGAGACTGTAGTTGGGGGCGATATATTAGCTGCGTGATCCTTTCAGGGAAGTTGGAAGCCAGCCACGGGGCAGGTGGGCGAGGCAACTTGGGAGCTCGGCGAGTACAGGGCAAGGATGTGACTCACTTAAGCTTTCCCAGAAGACAACACCTTGAGTCTGCTCCTGAGCAGTAGGTGTACTATCCAGGTAGCCGGCTTAGGCTGCGGTGGTGAGTCCGAGTAGTACCGCCTTACCACCAAGAGGCAGGAGGAAAGCCGCGCACTCCAGAGAGAGCAATAAGGAGAGCAGATGGGGCAGGTAGGGGCTGCCCAGAATCACAATAACGCAGAACCTTGACACCAACAAGGATAGCGCACTTGAATCCAGGAAAGATAGCAGGTAAGAAGAGGAGGCAAAAACAATAGAAAGAGGGAGACGGAAAAGGCGTGGCGTTGGGCGGTCGTGAGAGAAGGCCGTGGGGGGGTTTTATGGCTGGTTCGGGTAGGCGGTCAAGGAGCTGTACAGCCTCATTGTTGACTGTTCTCCGTTCTAGATCCTCTTTTTAACTTGACTCATGTTCAAAAGAAGAGGCTGCACTTGACAATCTTCTTGTCTTTGCGGTGCCTACTCAATGGCTCAGGCTTTAGCACTCTGTTGAACACTCATGAACGCGCTTGGAAACTGCCTTGTACCCCCCTTCATCCTGGCCCACCTTGGGCGGTTCCAGCGCCATAACTAGGTACTCCGTCTGTACCCACTCTTTGACGTGAACACCAACCACAAGAACCCGATATTGATACTCCAAGGAATCGTCACTATGCGGCTGACCTAGCATGGTGGCCCAATACACTAACTAGAGTAGTCCAGTCTGCCTAGAATCATATACTGATCTTGCTCTTGGCATCGGAAATAGCCCTGGTCTGAGCTGAACGGACCTATGTGTGACGTCATCGACAGCTCACTCCAGTGCCTTCATTGACGGATGCTTGGTATATAAGTTCAAGCCAGCAGTCTTGCACTTCCTATCCTCATTGTGAGGAACGCTTAAGATCAAAGGAAGACCTTCTGTCGCATGATTATCTCGACGAAGTAATAAAGCACTCAAACTCGGAAAATGACGATTACACCCCTGTCGAATGTCCAAGTCACTTCTCGCCAGATTCCGCGATGGCAGCACATACCAAACACCTCGATTCAATCCAAACCCCTCATAATTTACCACAGAGCCTTTACTGCATCTCCTGACCAACTCGGGTCCCATTTCAAGAAAGTTGGCGAGGTCACGCCACAGTGGGTTTACGGGATGTATAAGCAGACACATTTCCACAGCACCACGCATGAAGTCTTGGGGGTCGTGTCTGGTCGTGCGCGTCTTTGCTTCGGTGGCGAAGACAATCCAGATCGGTTCGAGCCCACTGTCGAAAAGGGTGACTTAATCATTGTCCCTGCCGGTGTAGGCCATCGGCTACTGGACGACCTTGACAGCCAGGAGGATTTCAAGATGATTGGTGCCTATCCAGGGGGTAAGTCATGGGACATGTGCTACGGCAAACCAGAGGATGAGGAAAAGATCGAGACTATTAGGGACGTGGAATGGTTTCACAGTGACCCATTGTTTGGACCCGATGGTCCAGCTCTACATGTCTAGGTAGAGGTTAAAATCCAGAGCAAGAAAGATATCGTAAATGGTTAACTGTGCTTAAGTAGTTGGGTTGGTCATGGTCCAGTCTCCTTGTGAGGAAGCTTGAGGCTACAAAAAAAGGAAGAAATAGGTGAAATACAGTAAGCCGAAGAGAAAAGAAACCCACGCTACGGTCTGAAGACCCCATCGTCGGCGGTTGGCATAAAAAACAAAAAGAAGAAAAAGATATGGGACCAACCGGGATCGAACCGGTGACCTTTAGATTACACTACTTCCAGTAGAAGTAGGAGGCTGAAGTTGATTCTTCAGTCTAACGCGCTCCCAGCTGCGCCATAGTCCCTTGTGATGAAAACTTGTATCCTTTTTAGCAATAGCAGTCTGCGGTCTACGTGGATATCTTCCCGCGAAATCCACCAGCGTTGTCTTTATGCCACCCAACGCTCAATCGGTAAAGGACAACTAATTATTCATTTTCAGAAAAAAAAATATTATCTAATTATGATGTTCTTGTCTCTACCTTATTATCCTCATCACCATTTTGGTCAGTGAGTCTGGTAGGAGGTTCAATTTCTCCAGGTGATGTGGTCTACACTATCCCATACTATTCACGGACTTTAAGTATAGATGTGTGCCTATGTGCCTCGGTGTTTCTAACTTGCCCTCTGATAAAATAAGAATATAAATATACTCAGCCTCGTGTATACTGATAGGATTCATCAATTTTTGTTCAACAGTTTTGGATGGTTTATAACCATCTTTGAATAAACCACAACCAGCTTCAACCATGATGCAACCGCTGATAAAACTTCGCAGCCTGTAACACGGGCCTACGGTGTAGACTCTCGAATCTGACGGCTTGGGCTATTATGTCTCCTTAATGCTCTCGCTCGTGCTTTGCTTTGGTCCTCCTCGGATATTGGAATATAGGAGCTTCTGAGGTGTATCTTATGGTCAAGTCATACTGGAGTACTATATATATTTTGCGATACCACGAAGCGAGCCGGGTAATACAAAGACCATCCTCTATAGTTGATTCATAGTTGTATGATAAGTCCAAATATCATACAACCCCTAAGACATCTATCTCGGCTTAAAACCAACCTCGGCCCTTTCCATCTGTTACAAAAAACCATGCTATCAAACTAAATCATACGACATCAAAAACACAGCCTCTCCCAGCCACATGAATCCCAACAGATAGGCGCCTACCTAGTTCGAGTCAAGAGTAGTACTACTGCCCAGTCCCACCACAACCGGCCCACAGCAATCAAACCAGAAAAAGGATTTTTCTCGCCGTTCCAAAAAAAAATAAAACACGAAAAAGATATGGGATCAACCGGGATCGAACCGGTGACCTTTAGATGGCACTACTTCTATTGAAATAGACGTGGCTGAAGTTGGTTCTTCAGTCTAACGCGCTCCCAGCTGCGCCATAATCCCATGTGTTGAAGATGAGGCGAGCCATATGGGTATCTGTTGCTGCGCTGGTACCGCCCCTACACGACGCCCACGCTCACGCCTATGTGAGCGACGAAAACAAGAGCTGGTTTCTAATTCCGATCGCGACGCAGGTATGGTATTTGTTGGATTAGATATAGACTAAACACGGAGTTGTTCTGTGAAATATGTTTCGTTGAAAGATATATCTTGTAACGAAGCTATGGTGTGAAGATGGGATAGCGCACGCTTCTGCTGAAAAGTTCAAGTAAACTATGAGCTGAGAATTCATCCACTTGAAAGATAACGTGGTGTTAGGTCTACTGATGGAGAGATCTAAGGGGTGTTTAGATACTCGCAATTAATCAACATGATTATCGTGGTTTATATCGTATTATTCAAAATGTACAATTCCATTATGCAAAATGGGTAGAAGTGTAAAAGATAAGAGATCAGGCGCAGGAGGGAATACGTCTGACCGGGTATCGTCCGGCCATAAAAATAAAGACATGAAAGTAGACATAAAAGATACACGGAGGAGGCCGTGGTACCGTGAACGCAATAATGAAGGGGTTACTTTGCAACCCGTTCGACCAGACTGAGTTGAGAGAGAACGTCAGTACATACCCTAGATTACTTGTATTGAAATCGAACACTTAGACTTACCGAAGAACGCTGATCGAAAATGTCGTTAGCCAAGCGATCAAGGCTACCAAAAGAACACTGGCTAACGCTATTTGCCGGTCGCATATGGCGTCGTTTTTGGGGGCGAGCTCCTTGTTGACCTCGGTGTTAGTGCATGCGCCCCTTGCCGTGGACAAGGCCTCGAAGGCCAGACTCAGGTTGGCGGAATCGAAGACGATGAAAAAGATGTCCAAGAGGACGAGACGGGCTTTGGCCGAGGGGGGCCGGAGCCCAAGTGGTTTCGCAGTGTATTCATCCCACGTGATGTAGACCAAGTAAACCAGGGCAACAGCGTCGACGATGATGGCCATCAAAGCGGAGGGTCCTCGAGGGTGCTTATACTCTCCGGAAAGCTGATGGATGGAGCTCCCCAGGGCGAGAGCAGTGAGGGAGAAACACCACACTGTTAGTCGGAAGATCAACGGTACAATGGGGCTCTTGAGGAGGGTTGAATGGAACCGCTTGAACCAAATCTTTCGGCGTCGTTTCATCTTCAAGGGGTCGTCGGTCTCGTCGGATGCGAGCTGTCCTCGCCAGGGCTGCGAGTAATCGTTGTAGTTCTCATCAAGCCACTCCGGTGGGACGGCCTTTTCTTCCACCCCGGGCTCTCTTGGATATGCGATCGTTCTTGAAAATGAAATCCAGCGTGTCTCACGCCTCGGGGGCTGCCCACGTCCTTCGTCGGCATTGCCGCCCTGGTGATGGAGGTTTGATGTTCGTGTCGCAGATGGAGAGTGATTGTGCTGGGCAACTACAGCCTCGTGTGGTTCGGCAGGAAGGAGTCTGTCCGTCACAGATGGCTCTGCTAGTTCTTCACCTTCGCCTTCTTCTGGGTGATCTACCGATTGAACCCATGCTGCACGTACAACAACATTAGTAGCTGGTCACCACCACACCCCACCACAGAACACCCCGGTTTGGTTTATGTAGTTACCTGGTACGCTTCGCAGCCTTTTTGCCCCGGTCGGATTCTCCCTCGTCATATGTGTCGCAGAGTCTTCTGACAGTCGCGGTACATTCGACGACTGCTCTGTGGTACTATTGGGATGGGCTTCAGTGGAGCGGGTGTCGCTGGTCGGTCCGCTGAGCGACTGCTCCGAGTGCCCGGGGGTCCATTCTGGGATGGGAGGGAATTCTAAGTGCTGCTTATCCGAGATAAACTCCGATTCAAGGGGCTGCGCGCGCGAACTCTGACCATTTTGAGCCATTTCCTTTTCCGATCAAGGGTGGCTCCAAACGATGTTGGATGGGGCTGATGGACGTTGGGGGTCGATGGGGGATCTAGTCCGCATCGCCTCACTCGCGAGTCGCGACCCTCCGGATTAAGAGGGTTGGCGGAATCGCCGGGATTATCGACAGCTTTTGGCGCCCCTTGCACAGGGCTTGCTTGTCATGAGAGGGTTGAACACCAGATACAGGCAGACATGATCGGAAGGCTGGGGGAGAGAAATGGACAAAGAGAGATTGCGACAAGATTGACTGAATCGCTGCTAAACCCGGAAGAGTAAGGAGTCGAGGAAGCAAGTCTGGTTCTCTGTCCTGCGCCGGGTGCGGAATGACGTCTCTCCCGCTCCCCTCGAATTATCATCAGCTGTCGAGGAACAACAAAAAATAGAATTGAATCCACATCCCCCTATTTTCCCGCGATCTTCTGTCGTCATTCAAAATCATCCCCTCAGTGGAAGGAATGCTACTTTTACAGTCTCCCTGGAATCGGGTGTTTTCTCTAGTCAGTCGATAGTTGAACTCCCTGGCTGCCCACCCACAATCCGATCCCGCGACCCAACATCAATCTGCCTTTTTCCAAATCAAGGAGGGTGTGAAGGGAAGGAATAGCGAAAAGTGGGAAACCGAAAACTTTGGAAGAAAGAAAGAAACCAAAAAAATAAGGAAAAAAGCAAAGTCAGCCCCCGCTGATATGCGACTCTTTGTCATTCCGATCTCGACGAGACGCGCCCTGATCTATTCCCGGGCCATCAGCAAGGGTCAGACGCCGAAGGAGCTTTCATGGACCGATCGGATCACTGGGAAAGCCGCTGAAAAGTGGGCTCAATGGGAGGAGGCCGAGAAAGGCTGGAAGAAACACCTGGTCACCTGGGGAAATCGCGTTCAACAACGGATACCATTTGAAGAATGGGGGCTCAAGAGTATTCCGTCGCTGAGCGCCCAACGACGAATGGATGAGACCCATGGAACAAAGAAGATCGATGTATTATTCCCAGGAAATGCGCTCAAGCCCGGCAAGCTGCAGGCGATCTTGATGAAGATCGCCACGGAGCGGCAGGAGTTACATCGCAAGAAGATGTGGTGGAGCTTTATTGCGGCACCTATCACGGCCCCGATTGCATTGATTCCCATGTATGTGCGCCCGCGTCGTCTCGCAAGTTGCATTGAAGAAGTGACCTGCAAGGGAGCTCCGCTAACCATGTGTTTTCTTTCTAACGCCATCACAGAGTACCTAATATTCCATTTTTCTACCTCGTCTACCGAGGCTGGTCGCATTGGCGGGGTGAGTCTTCCCCCCCGTGTCCCCTCCCACCGCCATTGGAGTGACCCCTCTGACCAATTTCAGCATTGAACGGATCCCGGCACTTGCAGTATCTCGTGGAGAACAACCTGTTGAATCCCGTGTCGTTCCCCGGACTCGAAAACCTATACGCGAAACGAGTTTCGTACGCTGTGCAGACCCCTCCGGACCAAAAGCCGATTTCCAGCATGGTCGAAGATCTGGCGAAGAAAGAGGACCGGCTCCTGCTCCGTATCAGCGATGCTAAGATGTTGGCCTCTATCCTTGACGCTCCCGAGCTCTCATTGGAAGCAGAGCGGGCGATTGTGCAGGTAGAAGAGCAGCTCAAGCCGAAAGAACCGTCGACCGAGCAGGACCGCAAAAAGGATACATGACGAAGTCAGCGCGATGCGTGGGTTCTTGAATTCCCACGTGCTTACGAATCGATGCCCATTTGACAGCGATGGCTGTCTAGTCATGATGATTTGGGTGGATGTACATTAGACCGCAGGCATACAATAAACGCTCCAACGTAACATAGAGAACTTATTCCGAACTTATCTGCATGAGCCATGCATCATATAGGTTCTATCTAGACTCCAGAATCCACGGCGGAAATACCATGATCCGACTCCACGAGGAGGTGAGCGACCTGTCCCAATCGGGTTAAGCCGCCAACTGGCTTAGTATTATTGACTTCCCCCCCAGCGCTCCGGAGTCTGGACCAAACTACGTACATACTACTATTACACGACTCCGTACTCCGTTCATCAGCTTCCCTTTGACTCGACCTCAATTCCCCACAAGGTTCACCGCTCATACTCTCGCGTACTCACACTATGGCGACAAAGCGAATCGAGCAGTGGGAAATCGAGCGATACTGGGAGATCTTTGCATCGCTGTCCAATGGCCAACCGCGCCTAAACAACTCGCAGGCGGCCTCGGTGCTCAGGAACAGCCGCCTGCGCGATGAGCAATTGGAGAAGGTCTGGGATCTGTCCGACGTGGACGGCGATGGAGAGCTGGACTTTGAGGAATTCTGCGTCGCCATGCGCTTAGTGTTCGACCTGGTCAATGGGGTAAGTTCGTCTCCTGGTTCTGTCGGGCGTATAACCCCTCCTTCCCGCTGGCTTTCCTCTCCACGTCCCCCGCCCCTATTCCTCCCCCTCTTCACCCTGAGGGCCGTCATTGTCAAATGCTGAGATTTTCCTAAGGAACTTCAACAAGTCCCAAATGTCTTGCCCGACTGGCTCGTCCCGGAGTCCAAATCCCACCTGGTTCACGCCACCCGGGCCCTGAGCGACCGCCCGGAGCAGTTCGAGCGGATAGAGGATGAAGATGAATCGCTCGGGTTGAAGGACGGGTTCGACTGGTATATGAAACCGGAGGATAAGACCAAGTACGAGGAGATCTATTCCGCCAATAGGAGCCACCGGGGCGAAATTACCTGTACGTCAAACGACCACCATACCTTCCTACATTGTCCGAAGGTCTTTGGAAATCTAACACGAGGATGATAGTCGAGTCGCTGCAGCCGCTGTACGAATCCCTCGACGTCCCCGATACCGACATCCGCTCTGCATGGAACCTCGTCAACCCCTCCGCATCTCGCTCCATCAACAAAGACGCCACCCTGGCGTTCCTGCATATCCTCAACTACCGCCACGAAGGCTTCCGCGTGCCCCGCACCATCCCGGCCTCTCTCCGCGCATCGTTCGAACACAATCAGATCGACTACCAGCTCGACAATGCGCGCCCCGCGCAGCGATGGGGCGCCAACGGGGACACGGACACGCCCACAGGCCGCAAGACCCGGTTCGGCGACACCTACCTGAGTCGGCTGGGCGCGGGCGGCAAGACGTCGTACACGCCCAAGGGCACGGACTTCAGCGACACGATCCAGGACGAGGAGTGGGAGAAGGTGCGTCTCAGGCGGGAGCTGGCGGAGATCGAGTCGAAGCTGGAGGCGGCCAAGAAGGCAGCAGAGGGCGGCTCGCGCGATCAGCCCCGCAATGACGGCCGTCCGAACTGGGCGCTCATCAAGAAGGAGGCGCTCCAGCTGCTGGAGTATAAGGAGCGCGAGCTCCGCGAGATGAGAGAGGGCACGGGAAGATCCCAGGAAGGTCAGAACCTGGAACGGCTAAGGGAGGATGTGCGGACGGTCGCCGAACAGGTCGATGGACTGCGGAGCCATCTGGCGACTCGGACGGAGGTGCTCGACGATCTGCGGGGTCAGATCGAACAGGAGAAGCTGTCCCGCTAGGCGGATAGTTTTTTTTCCCATATTCTACTTTGGCGTGTTCTTCTTAATCACTTTTCGCTTGAGTGCGATTCCTGTTTTCGTCTCGATGTATAGCCACACATCCTTGGGCGAGGAGTCTGGGGCGTTTGAATGACTTGTCCTTTCTTTTCTTCTTCTTTTGACCTTCCGTCGTTGTTTAGATTTTGGATTATTCTGACTAGAGTACTCCTTGTTACATTACATCAGGTCACTTCCTCATTTATCTATCTAATCCATGTACAGTACATGCATACATATTATAAAAAGAAAAGGCTAAAACAGATAAAAGCTCTAGGTAGGACTCCCCCACGTTATACAGTCACTGAACGCCAGCCCATGAACAATGCCACTTGCGAATAATTAAATCAAGAGGGAAAGAGGAAAAAAAAAAAGCCTACTCCCCCACAATCTGACTCAAGCCATCTCCCCCCGGCTTCGTCTCAACAGCCATAAAGGCCCTACCATCCTGATCAAGCCCCTTCTCCGCACGCGCATAAGCCTCCTCACTCCGGTCCGTCAAGATCTCCAAATCCTCACCAGACAGCAACGAAGCGGGGTCCGCGCCAGTCTCGAAGCGCTCGAAGTCGTGCTCGCCGAGGGCGTGGCGTAGCTCGTCGACGTCGTTCTGGCTGATGGCAGAGGAGGAGCCCGACTCGAGGAGGCTCTTGAACTTACCCTTTTGGATAACGAGCCGTTCGAGACGACGCTTGGAGTCGGCTTTCTCGAGAAGCGTCTGCTCGACTGTGCCCTTGGTTGCGAGCCGGTACACGATGACGGGCTTGGTCTGGCCGATGCGGTGCGCGCGGTCCTGAGCCTGCAGGTCTTGCTGCGGGTTCCAGTCGGAGTCGAAGAGGATGACTGTGTCCGCTGCGACGAGGTTGATGCCTTGGCCGCCGGCGCGGGTGCTCAGTAGGAAGAGCTGGTAGGTGGGGTTTGTGTTGAAGGCTTTAATCTGCGCTTGGCGGTCGGATTGGCTGATGGCGCCGTCGATGCGGCAGCAGTTCCAGGAGCGGAGCTGGGTCGCCCAGTCTTGGAGAATGTCGAGTTGGGTTTTGAATTGCGAGAAGATGAGGATCTTGTGCTTTCTGGCGAGGAGGAAGGGGACCAGCCGGTCGAGGAGGAGCATTTTGCCTGATGCTGTTACGAGCGTGTTGTCGATGGCGCTTGCATCGTCGCCCCAGGGCCAGTAGAAGTTGTGCGGGGAGTTGCAGGCGAGGCGCGCTTGGAGAACCGGGTTCTGCATTTTCTTTTGGGAGATTTCTTTCTCTGTAGATTTTTTTTGTTAGTTGTCTAGCCTGGCTTGAAAGCGTAAGAGGTAGAAGACTTACTAGCTAGCTTGATCGTGTTTGCTCGCTCGATTTCCTCCTGCTCGCTCTCGTCTGGCCACTGAACGTCCGCGTCCTCCGTCTCTTCGATGCCTTGTTCCAGCTTCCGCAGCTTGGCATTGAACTCGCGGTCACTGAGATCCTTGTAGCTCTGCGGCCCTCTTCGTCGGCGGGTCGAGCTGGCCACGCTGACGGGGGTGGAGACACCACTGGACTTGAGACTCTTGTTAGGGGTCGAACACCTGCTGTCGGCCGCATTTCGCTTCCTACTCGTCGAACGCGACAGTCTCTCGTTATTGGCCAGGATCCGCTCCGCGGCTTTATTCTCGAGGTACTGGCGGCCTGTGCCGCTGAGGATCTCTCGGTAGAGATCCTTCTGCTCAGGCGTCAAGGGCGCGTAGATGATGTATTCGCGTTTTTTGGGAAGCGAGGTCTCAACGTCGGTTTTGACCCGTCTGAGAAGGAAGGGCTTCAAGATCGAGTGCATCGTGGACACCAGGGACCGCTTCCGACGCTCGATCGTGTCTGCCTGTCCGTTCTTGTCCAGCATTGACGAGAAGTCGAACCAGCTTGAGAAGCTGTCGAGATCGTTGAATATCTCAGGGAGCAGGAAGTGCAGAAGCGACCACAGCTCGGTGATGTTGTTTTGCAACGGCGTGCCCGTGATGAGCAGCCTGTTGGCGGAGTTGTAAGTGAGAAGCTCCTTGACGAGTTTACAATTCATGTTCTTCAAGCGATGTCCTTCATCCTGGGGAGACGTTAGCAAAAAAGGCAAAAGCCCGCTTGAGTAGGCGAGGCAACTCAATACGTACCACAACGATATACCGCCACTGGTACTGCGAGAGGAACTTGCGATCATTCATGCAAATCTCATACGAAGTGCAAACGACCGGAAAATCAGCGCTCCTCTGATTCTTCAGCCCCATCTCTTTCCTTCGAATAGCAGCGCGTTCATCCTTTGACCCATGATACAAGACGGTCTTGATACCAGGCGTCCACCTAGCGAACTCATCCACCCAATTACTCACCGTGCTCAACGGCGCAGCAACCAAGAACGGCCCCGAGACATTCTTCTCCTTCAAGAACGCGATCAACGAAATAACCTGAACAGTCTTCCCCAAACCCATCTCGTCCGCAAGGATCCCACACAACCCATTCATCCACAGAGACTTAAGCCACTCCAGGCCCTCCAGCTGATACTTCCTCATCTTGCCCCCCGTCACCAGCTCCGGCTGCTGCGTAGCGACGAGATCCTGCCCCCCAAGCACAGTAGGGTTCGACTCGTACTCGTCCGCCGCATGCTCCAGCGCCTCCTGCACACTCGGCTTCTCCTCCGCAACAGCGGCACTGACCTCCGCCTTCTGGAAGTAGCTCGAAATGGACCCGTTCTTCCCTGCGGCAGCTTTCCTCCCCCGGCCGGCCCCCTTCGATCCGTTCGCCT
The DNA here is from genome assembly GCA_002850765.1 of Aspergillus taichungensis. Taxonomy (NCBI): domain Eukaryota; kingdom Fungi; phylum Ascomycota; class Eurotiomycetes; order Eurotiales; family Aspergillaceae; genus Aspergillus; species Aspergillus taichungensis. Next base: position 95,906 of record KZ559592.1, read on the forward strand.
CCTGCTTAGTGGCCTTGGTCGTCGTCTCGGCGGCGCTCGATCCGTTCGCCTGGCTCTGTCGCGCGCTCGTGCGCGTCTCGCGCTTTCCAGCGGGCTCTGGCTTTTTCTTCGTCTCCGTGGGGGCTTTCTGCTGTCGTTGTTGCTGCTTCATTGCCTCTAGCCTAGCCTCTTCCTGCTGCTTCTTCATTTTATCCGCCATGATCGCCACAAAGACCTAAATCCGCCCAAGGCCATTAGTAACCACCCATGCCACAAGAAAACCAGGGCGCATGCTGCCCCCAGTCTAAAGACAGATGAAAAAATAATCACGCACCTCGCTGGTATTCAAAAGATGCATAAGCGCCTTAGCCTGCGCATCCATCCCCTCCACATCCATCCCCTCAACATCCTGCGGTTCGGTCATCTCTCGATCGGCCGCGTCAGTCATCGGTGACGAGGGCTGCGTAGACTCCGACCGCAGGAGATTCTCCCCATGGGATTCGGTAGGCGTAATCGGCGTGTCTGGGTTGGACATTTCTCTGGCTGCGAGTCGACCTGGAACTGGTTTTTGTTCCTTGAAACAAGTACGGGGGTATGGATTATTTCTGTCCGGGAATGATTTTTTCTTCTAAATTCCAACCGATACAAATTATCGCCTGGATACCTAGATATCCAGAGGACATCAGTACACAATGTGTAGTGTAGTTCAAGGTGTTACCAGGGAAGTGGTTCCTGGCATGACGGCAAAGAGAGCGGCGGCGCGCGCTTGTCTTCTGCGGCGACGCGGATTTTCGCGTTCGCGCACGGACCATGCTTTAATGTGATTTTTTGATCTGCGGGGAGTTTGGGACCAGGTCTAAAACTGGGGTTTGTTGTCTATCCTGAAACCTTCTTTTTTAATATAAATTTCTCATTGGTGGATATCGAATTTTTAGTATTATTTTACTTAATGAAATTGGTTCTATTCTGTTTGCATCTGGTTGGATGGTGCAGAGTGCTACAATCTGGATTCATTCATCCTTTCCTCTTTCCGGAGACCTGTTGCTCTTGGACAAAGAAACAGAGATGAAAGGCCTGTATCCAACTGTTCTGGAACGGTTCTGGCTATGTATGTGTAAGATGTACCTGAACTTTGAAAGGATGGGTGAGGTAGCTGTTGACCAGCGTCAGCAGTTGGTGATCCAGCAAGAGATGAAACATAGGCAGACGTGAAAGAAACAAAGAAAATGATACCTAACATAGAAACAGCCTGAGGGGAGAGTGGTAAATAAGAAAGAACCCAAAACAAAGAGAAACCACTCGTGGGTATATCTTGTCAAGATTGTAGATTGGAATCTGGCCCACCGTTAATTCTGGGCAATTCCTTTGCACTAATTGTACTTCAGATACATACGACGATATAGCTTCATGCTGCACATTATCTAAATATTGGTCCTTGCGGGAGCAGAACCATCTCATCTTCCTCGTCGCTGCTTTCCTCTTCTTCCGTTCCTGGGGGTTTATTTTCAATGGACAGTAAGGACTCGGAACGGCCATCTAAAGTGCTGGTAGAGACTGGCGATGTTGCGATGTTTTCCTCATCGGACTTCTCCGATGTAAAATCACTCTCAGAATCGTCAGAGTCTGAACCGTATGCAGAACTGCGCACCCAATCAGAGAAATTGACGCTTATTTGATCATCGTCAGGTCGTATTAGTCCTGGTGATTTCGAGGCCGATCGGCTGACGGGAGTTAGGGTTGCAATTAGTTCACTGATGTCAGTATCATAGTGGCCATCTGGATTTTCTCTCCAAGCCACTACACGAGCCTCTTCTGATCTCTGTTGGAGCCTCGTCGAAGAGGCCACCAGTGGCACACCGGGCACTGCGGCACTGTCTGACTGGGTTTCACACATTGACTCCAGCTTATTCTGCTGGTTACTGCCCGTCTTCGACTCCGAGAAAGGGTTGTTGTCAATTCCATGGAGATTTGACGACAGTGGCTCGTAGAAGAAGAGATCCAACGGTGGAAATTCATGCCACAGCTTTGCTGGTTCAGAATGAACCTGCTCTGTTTTCTCAACCTGGGCAGCTCGCTCTGCGTTCACCCGGAGGCGAATGAGCCCATCGTTCTGGGGTGCCGACCGGAAAGAATCTACTGCATATGAGTAACTTTGATGAAGAAAAGTTAGCCACTCCGAAGGCAGGTCCAAGTCACCCCGGCTCTGTAACAGATCCGTTCTCCCAATCGCAGCGGAAGTCTCGACGGTGTTGACCGAGAAATGCTGCGTAGTCTTCAAAGAGCCGAACATGTTATTGCAGGGGAAATTTGGGCTATTTGTATCGACCGCAGGTCCAAGCTTTAACTCTTCTGGAGGCAGTGCTTCGGGTTCTGTGTAATCTCGTGAGGGCTTCAGTGGGTTGATGCAGTCGGCCCATTCGCCAACGAACCTGTCATCTATTCCCCGTTTCTGCAAGAATACTTTGGCATTGGCGACATCCTTAGCAGGACATGTAATGTAGTCTATATCAAGCCTTTTCTTCAAGCTGCGACTGGTCTGCCGGGAAATCTTGCGAAAGACAAGCTGAGGGGATGGCCTGTCATGCCTTCGATTGCTGTTGTCGATCATCAGAAGCGCTCTCAGTTGCCTTTCCCTCATCTCTGATAGCCGCGCGTCTTCCAGGTCAGTTTGCTCGTCCCGTTCAGCCAGGAGCATTCGAAGGTTTTCGTGGTCTTCTACCGCGAACCCCAGCATCTCGGAGGCATCCCGCCACTTGTAGTAGTGAAGAAGATTAACGAATATTTCAACTTGCATCTGAGGGCATAGGCTTTTCCAAGATGGGTCTGAAATCGGGAGAGTGACCTGACGAGTAAACAAAGAACACAAGGTTAGCAGGTGTCACGCTTTATAGGAAGGGTCTGATATTCTCACCTCAGGACATCCTTGCTGCTCATTATTTTTTGCTGCCACTTCGGGATCGCTGTCTTCCATCTCTTTCTCCAAAGACGATGTTGGGTTCCCCATCAACGCCCCGAGGATTGCCATATTTCTCACATAGACCGGGTTATGCTCCCCATTACTCGCCACACAGTTCTCGAGGTGATTGAGTGGTATGTCCTGGAAGTCCACGCGTTCTGCCTCATCGCCATCCTGTCCGTCTCGACGGCTACTGCCTGGTGCCCAATTTGAATCGTTCGTTGGTAGACTATCCCGGCCATGTATACCTTTGGCATAGCTCGAACGGCGCTCACGCTGTATATCCAAGGTAGGAAAGGCGGCAGGAGGTAGGTTGGGATCAAACTCGACAATCGGACAAAAAATCTTCTTCTTTCGGTAGGGCATGTTTGATGGCGACGTGTAGATGAAACTGGAACTGTATCGTGCTGGGGGTCGAATGCTGTTGCGCAGTCTCATGATGGAGATGTGAGAATTGAGTCACGTACGCAATTAATATAGATAGACATAGTGAGCCACGTAAACAGACACGGGATTTTCTAAACATAATGTGGTGAGCAAGATGAGAATACATTGGAGAGAGGGAGTGATAAAGCAAGAATTGTGCTTGTTGTTAGGATGAGTGAATGGGCTCAATCACTGGTTTAATGATTCAAAGAGGAAAGAGCTGCAACGGTTGAACTTGGTCACTGACATGAGAAAAGAGAAAGAGCCTGACGCAGTGAAGACGCAGATGATGGGGTTTACTAGATCTATACTATCAGTAGACTGATCGCTGGGTAATGAAATTGCAAAACATATCTACCACAGTAGATCAATATGATTCTAGTGACTTGTTTCAACATATCTCTGTATTTACACAAGCTCCCCTTGGATCAGAAAATACAAACACAAAGAAACAAGAGACACAAAAACGATTAAAATTACAAGAAAAGGGTATTGGTGATCACCGCCACAGGCAAGTAAACAAAAGAAACCCGCTAAAAAGCCATTTAGTCTCAATTCTCCATCACTCCGCCCGATCCTGAAATGGCGCCATGGGTCGTCTATCAGGGACTGAATCCTCCTCCAAATCAAGATCCATACCCCCCTCTACCTCTTCGACATCGTCACGATCCGCGAAGCTCCTCTTCTTAGCCACCGTCGAGGGAGGAGCCAAGCTAGGACTGGCAAAATTAGAGCGCGTCGCCTTGCCGACATCGCGTTTCGCTTCCAGGATTGACTCAAAGGACACCAGCAAGGGCCTCATGGCCTCGTCGGTGTCGATGCAGAAGCGCTGGATGTGAACGGCCTGCAGGGCGTGGGCCAGGTCCAAGTTGAACATGGCCATCAGGTACGCGATGGCCACGAAGGCGGAGAGCCCGTTCCCCGTCTCGCAGAAAAGGAGGACCTTTTTGTCCGGCACGGGGCCGAACCGGGCCACGCTGGGAGTGGAGATGTGCTGGTTGATGCGGCGGATGATGCGAGGCAGTTCGGAGATCAGCTCTTGGCCGTCTTTGATATCAATGGTGTCAGCTTCGATGGCCAGATCGGCCGCAGCCATGTCGCCTGAGTATAGTCGCGCGTTGGCGAGGCGCTTGTCGCGGACGCCCAGTAGGAGAGTGATGCCTTCGGCTTGAAGCTTATTTCTGTCTCTGAGACATCCCCAGGGTCCCAGGTAGAGGTAGGGGAGGACTGCCTGAAATTCGCGACGCATGTTGTACTGCCAATCGTTGGAGTTCCTCGGCAGGACGAAGATCTCCCGGCTGACATTGTCGAAAAAGCCCGGTGGAACAAACTCCCCCTCTTGATAGTAATGGGTCGCGGGGCTGATGGGTTCCATCTGGGCCACAGTCTGTTCATAGATTTCTATTGAGAAGGATGGCTGTGGGACCGGCGCTGATCCGGGCGTGTATTCGTGAGTCCGAACATACTGGGAGTCCGGCTGTTGAGACATGGGAACCTCACTGCAACGTGGTAAAAAAGCCATAACAGATCAAAACCACAGAACAGCTTGTGGTGAGTAGAGATGAGATGTTTGAGAAATCTTCTTGCAATCAAAGGGTACAGGAAGAGTCGGTGGTGCCAAAGAACAAGATCCAAGAAGACTTCATGGGATCAAGTCAGTACAAATAAGTACCCAGTAGAGTTGAAAGAACGTTGGGGACGATGAAAGGGAATGAATGACCAGATGTTTCAATTGATCACCGGTGCAAGTTTCTTTGTGATGAGCATATTTATCACCATACTACCACGGAATGAATGTATACCATAACAAAGCCGTCCAGTGTCAGAGGTGAATGTAAACAGTGGATGTTCAGCAATCTACAATTGTGAGAATACACACCCAATATGCCGGATCTGCTAGTCTGGAGGCAGCTAGACTAACAAACTAGAGCACCCTAGTCGTCCACACTGACTAGAACTAGGAATTAAAATTTCTCCCCTGTTCTTATCATTGGTCCAATCGTGGATGACTCATCAAGACGTGCATAATCAGACCCACTGAGCACAAAGCATCCAGTATCAACATACTACGGAGTAGATCTATGCGGTTGCTGTATATAGTTTACTACCTCAAGAGGATGTCCTCTCGAGGCCATGGTTGGTGTATTTGTGGTGGAAGGGTCTATTCGACTGCTGATACCGAGTATTCAGCCCGCGACCATCTTAAACGTGGTGGAGACTTTGTAAGACCTGTTTGTTCCTTTGTCTGTTCATTAAACTTTCAATGACTGGTTTCATACATACAATGCCTTATTTTTAGAGTAATAAATTGCTATCATTGTCAAGCAGGAATAATCTACTCGGTGGTTAACAGGTCTGCCGGTAAGTTTGCACAGGCGGAGTCACCAGTATAGCCCTACCTTACCATCAGAGGCGACTGTACTCTCACATCAAGCAGGTAGAAAATAGTAATTTAACAAAACAATAAAATCAATTCAAAGATAACAATAACAATAATATTATTACAAGAAAGGAAAAGAAAAAGTACTAAAAATACCACATACAAACCCCAGCCTACCTCGATCCTATCATGCCTGAGGCACTACACCATCAACTCACCAGCCTCACCATCACATGACATCGAAGCAACCAACAATACACTCAAACCTAAGCCTAGAATCCAGGTAAATCACGCGCCCTACCTAGTACTCATTCACCAACAACCCGAGCAAGGCGGAGGCGAGCAACACCAGTTGAGTCACAGCGTCCCAAGCCTCCCAAGAAGAGTCATAACGTGTCACAGCCTGTAGAACTAAATGACTAGCCATGGAAGGTCAAGTTGACGCGGAGAGCTTGATCCTTCGGAGACATCACGAAATATCCAACATACTATACTATAATAGTCGAATTAAATAGGTGGGGGATGAGTGATATGCTGACACTGCTTACTGGAGGCTAGCTAGGCTTCCAGATGATGATGCGGCACTAAGGCGTGAGGCTTTCACGTGCGATATCGATATACGAGAGATATACGAGAGGGCAAGTCTAAGCGCTGGGGCTCTGACAGGCGTTCCGCGCGTGGAGACTACGGAGTAAGGCTGGGTTGACTTGCAATACGGGGTATGGAGGAGTAGTGGATGGGTAGCGAGATCATGAAAAAACAATTGTACTTGCGATTGATAATATTACATTTTTTGATGAAACTATTGAAATCACAAAGAAGCAAGCGATATCTCGACTGCCCATACACTGGCACATGTTGAATTACTGCCTCCTTGCTATCATCGCGGCTGTTGAACAGTGCTGGCTGCTGCGTCAAAAGCAAGGGAGAGAGTAAAAAGTGGAGATGGGAGGGGGAAGCTAGGTAGGTAGGTAGGCAGGGACAAAGGAGATGAGGGGACAACGCCTGGGTATATGTCAGGGAATAGAGAAAGAGGAATAAAACCGTAAAAAAACACCACCGGGTCTGCATTGTCGACCCCTCGTTGCAAACGCCATATTCTTGAAAGCTGCTTGCTGTAAATCCACGAGTTCTGAAATATAGACCTTCCCATAAACCTTCCTCTGTTGTTGTAGACATGTAACACAAACCCCAGGCCCGTAGAACTGCATGTAAATGAAACGCCCATGGAATGCAAACACAAAAAGAAGCGATAAAAACGGCATGATAAAGATGAGAACGAAACAAAGGCAAAAGGCGGGGAGAGAAGAAGGCAGAAAAATATAATAAAGAAAAAAACAACATCATGATAAGAGATACCGAGACATATCAATTGGACTTCGCTGGGAAGCCGTTCACGTTGCGTTCATCTGTCCCTGCGACACCGTCGGCTGGGGCATGGCTTGCTGAAGTCCGGAAACAATGCGCTCCAGTTCTTCCAACCGGCGATCTTTCTCTTCGACCTCGCGTCGCAGACGCTTAAGCTCATTGTGCATGTCAACGTCGGGTCCCTCTTCGTCGGGAAGCTCGACGGAGGCGTCGCCATCCATAGACTCGCGCTTTCGCTTGATAGCCGAGGTGGGGAGGGACACGGCGCCGTCCAGTTCAGGGCTGGGCACCATGGGTAAATCGGACGCGTGCCCATTCTCAGTGTGCATGTGGCGGCGCCGAAGATGTTCCTTCAGGTTCTCTTGGCGCGTGAAGCCATTCCCAGTGCTGCGATTGCAGTCCGTATACGGACACATCAGCGGCTTCTTCGCGTTGACGTTCTTCTTGTGCACTTCGCGCTGGTGCCTGAGCAGCCCGCCCGAGTAGGTAAAGCCTTGAATCTTGTCGCAACCGGGTTCGAGACATTTGTAAGGGCGATCATGCTTGTCCATGTGTTTGCTGTTGTCACGGGTTAGTTTCGCGTCGCGTCCAACATAATAACACACCAGCGGGATAATCCGGGGGATGCACTTACTTCCACTCGCACGGGCGGCGAAACGTCGGGGGCGACTGCTGACATTCGGGGTGGTCGCAAAAGATTTGGCCGGTTGAGTTTTTGGGCGGATCCCGCGCTCGTCTCACCGACAGTCGCGGACGCGTCCCTTCCATGAAACTGGGGGACATCTGATCGGCCATCTTGGAAGTAGGAGAGATAGACTCTTGGGCGGCAACGAGAATGGAGGTGGGCCCGCTGGGACCTTCGCTTCTTGGACTGGGATAATCAGACCCGTCGCCCATATCGCAGTTGCAAGCCCCGCCGGTAAAGTGAGATGGCGGCGGGATGGGTGTTGTGGTGGCTCAGGAGGCGAGACGGTGAGCAAGCCCGGGGGAGCGCGCAAAGGGAAGAGACGAATGAAATAGCCAATGGAAGAAAGGAGGCGAAAAGTAGAGCGAACAACACGCGGCGACGTGTTGCGATGACCACCTCGAGGATGATCGGTGATGGAGTATGGGTTGTAGGTTCCTTACTCGATAGAATCGGGGGGTGCCGATTTTTTCAGGTATTCAAATCAGGTAGCAAGGCAAGAAGGCAACAAACGGAAGTCGCTTGTGACGTGACTAAGCGGGTCTTGGCAACGCCACAGAGAGTGGAACACGACGTCGTCGTAGAGTCGTAAAGTCGTAGAAATCGTAGGATCGTAGAGGTCGTCGAGGGTAGTGTAGGGTTAAATTACAGATAAATCAAGATCCCATGAGTAGATTATCCAACATATATAATAATAATAGTCTCGCAGAAGTCCAACTCGAATCTGTCGGCGGCAAATGATGCTGCACGTGAGTTATAGATAGAATATATATACTCCTAACAAAATGACGGCGGTCTGACAAGACGGATACACGTTGTATTTGTACCTCACCGATGCATACCTTGTGCTCGAAGCAGTAAAGTATACTTCTAGACACAGATTTGGGCTGCGGCGCAGTGACTCATGCGGAAGGTTGTCAGGCAACCAGATAATCCACGGAGTTTTCGGTCGGTATATGAGCCCGATACTTTGCCCGGGCACTTACTGAGCGAAGTCTGATAGTAGGTAATCACATAATGACTCCGAAATCCACTAGTTAAACTAGTCAATTAGTCTGCCAAACTTCCTAAATCCCAACAGCTGTGCCTCATTGACTAACTGACAGCCCTTGGCCAATGATCCCAGTCAAGCCAAAGCGCCTACTTCCGTCCAGGAAAAAAAGCTGTTTTTGGCCGTCGCCACAAGGAAGGCAGACCAACCAATGAGAAATGTTCCACGTGCATGGAGGCGCGCCTCAGCTACCGAAACGTCGATCGGGCAGCGTCATCACCACTGCCTGGGACCTTCACTGGAGGGCATGAATTGTTAAACCCAGTACTTCCCATCAGCCCTGTACTCGTGTACAGCTCACCCAATGCCAGATCAGACCTGAATTCCAACTGTCAGACAGGGATGACTGAAACCCATGCCTAAGTTTGTTGCCTGCAGGATCTTGCATGGCTAGATCGTCTTTTCAATGTGATTTAACCACCCTTGGCCACGTCGGAATCCCCGAGCTTTTTTGTGGTTGCCCCGTTGGTACCTTAGGCATTCATTATCCGCTTTGCAATCGGCAATTAGCCACATTTGGTGTACCAAACGATCATAATCATTATAACAAAAATTTTCATAAACCCAAAAAATTAACTCAAAAGTAAAATCAAAATACAGCATCGATAGTGCTGATATTTCATGATTCTCTCATTGGAATTGAGAGGTATCGACGTGTCTGCCTGAGGACATCTCAGGCTGTACACTTTAGCGTGTATAATGCACAACCAGTATAATTTTCATCAATCAGACATAAAAAATATCATTCCAAATGCAACGAATGATGCTTCGAGTATAACCCCCCCGAAATAAGGCAGCCTGAAAGTCAAAATCCATTATTAGAATCAAGTAATGCACTAGACCAGAGAACCAGCCGGTCCAGCCCTGCAGGATGATTTAAAGTGTGCGATCTTGTGGCGCAGCGCCTTCTGGCATCCACGACCTCAGGTTGACAGGTCCCCAGCCTCATGTACCTACCACATCAGTCTCTTCTGCATGGATCAATGTATTAGTATACTGGGTGATTGGCTCGTGAAGTTGATTTTACTAACCTACTTTACAGCCACCTTCTCCTCCACCACTCTAACTCTTAGTAGGAAGAATATGGAGATGCCTGGAGGTACTTATCTATCGATGGATAGACCTATTGTGGCGGAGTCGGTTGACGTACGGATGCGTATATGCGGGCTTTTCCTCAACTGCCATACGATAGGGTCGATCGTCTGCACGACCCCTACGCCCGTCCCGTCCCGAGGGCTCCGATCTACATACATAGAGTAGTTTAACTGCGGTGTCGAACGCCATCCCGAAATGCCAAGAATGTGCATGGTTTCTTTCGTGGATGCCTGGGCCGGATTCTAGTGGAGGAAAGAGGCGCAGATCCTGTGTTCTACGTGTCTTCCCTGGGATGTATACTCTAAATCCAGTGGCTGATTGTTTCTCTTTGCTTGGCAGAGATACGTTGTGTACGAAAGCAGAGGGCGATGCTGTTAAGCGAATGGCTATAGTTGGATTATTATCTTTTTTTTTTTTTGTTTCCTT